>VICI01000728.1:0-31356 GCA_019593645.1 Akabosia matsudoensis
TTTATGGAAAACAGAGAGAATAGCTGAATACTCAGCTATTCGATAGACTGGTAACCACGGGCCTGCAAGGGTTTTCTAGATTTTGGAATCCAGATCTTATTTGGATCACAATGATCAATGTCTCGAAAAGTTTGAATATATATTACTAGGATGATTTTACAGTCTCCAGGAGAGCTTGCGAAAAAATGTCATAAAGTTTATTTCCTATCATGAAATACATGCACGTTGTCAGATACAGAGGTAGTTGAATTGGATACTTGGACACCTTGTTACATTGAAACGCTGTCATCAAATTCAGATACTTCATGCAACGCGCTCGTGTTTGGGGACTTCTTCCGGTTGACAATTTGCAGTTACAGGAACACGAACGCGAAGGACTAAATCAAATAAAGTGCAGGTAACAAATACACGAATCAATGTTGAAGTTCTCTCGTTTGTTTAGAAACATGGATGAAAGAACACCGGGCGACATGTTACACGCTGTATTTTTTAACCAAGCAAGTCTAAAGCTTAAAAGTCTTACCTACATACGTATACTCTGTGGTTTTAAGATTATATTCGAAAGTTACATGAAAATCTTGGTTCGTAGCCTTTAGCGATAGCATACGAAATTACCTTTGACATGTTAAAATGTTTTTTATTTAGTACCATACTAGTAACACAGCATACCATACGGATTGTATCAATGCATGCAGCAAGGTTCAGTAGTGAGTTGGCCATGAGACACCCTGTATATATGGATCATCCTAAAATATGCCACAACAAAGGAGATCTCCTCGCAGTATTTATCTACATATTAGAACTTCCTGCTTGCCGGATTTCACACATATTACATGTCAATATTTTACACTCCTTCTCTTCGCAACTTGCTTTCGTTCAAATATTTTCCAATACAATAGCTATTGTGAGGACTGACGGATATCGTGCGTAGTATTCGTATGAATGTTTTTCAGTAAGTCGTAGCTGAGAAATCCGTAAAGTCTGGTATTAAATCGGAGATGTTTTTGAATGAATGTACTATAAATAGGGTTTTCATGCGATGATAATCAAATCATTGTCAAGATAAGTGAAAGAAGAGGAGAATTTTAGACTTCCACAAAACTCATTTTTGGACAGCTCGTTTTTACAAACTTACTGTGAAGAACTGTTTACAAATAGTACACATGTTTTGTTGTAGATACGCCGGAACCGGAACTTTCTGACTGAAAACTGGATTGTCAGACGAATTTATATTATGCTACCACGCTACACACTGCGTTTTCAACAACATGGCACATAAAATGTATAGCCAGCTGTACTTTACTTTATTTGAGAATCTGAGGCAAAACTTGGTAAGTTTTGCATGTTTTTCATAAGTCAGCATGCACATGAATTTCCACAAAATTTGAAATGTTGTCTAACTTTCCCGTTTCTCAGAAGAACACCCATCCCAAAATTATGACAATATTTTCCACATTACTTACTACATAGGCAACGACTTAAACTCGCGAAAATGTGTCCAAGAAAGTCTAGTTTGCAAAGGATGAACAAGGATTTGCGCAACCCATCGGACATGAGTACCGACTGCATTCTCGAAAATTAAAACTTAAGCAATATACTATAGAGGGCTGCTTTACTTTTCTACTTATTAGCCAAACGCAAATGGTTGGTTCTCAAATCATTTTATAGTAAAAATACAAAAGAAAGTTTCACTTCAACTTGTTCGAAAAATTTGGATGGGTTTCTCAGACCATCTGTGTTGTTATTGGCCACAGGACGTTTACTACATATGATTATGAGTACAAATTTTTAAACAGTAACGTTTACTGAACTACTAACAGCGAAGTATATCAAGCACTCCAGTTATCAGTTTGTCACGTTTTTCCAATGCATCTCTGACGGACCTAAACAAAGTGTGGTAACAAGGTCAGAACGCGCAAAATAAGAACCAACTATGAGAAATGAGATAAGCATGCAGATTATTAATGCAAGGAAATACTCTATTGTATTATAATATAATATAGACTAGAGTATGGAGTAGGATGGCTCAGGTTTCAAAGCCACAGGACCACAGTAGTCCATCAATTTTGCTGCCAACTCCATCGGCGTATCATAACTCCCTCCAAAAGTTTTCAGTTGGTGAAAGAAGATGAAGAATAAATTTATAAATGTACGTTCCTTAGGAAAACCAGTGGCTGTAAAAAGTTCATAATCTCATCAACGGTTTGATTCGATGCAAATCAATTTGAGTTTTTGTTTCTTTTTTAAGATCCCACTTATTGAGGTAAGATGATTATAGTATTTGTGAACTTTGTTTTTAGTTTCTTCTAGCTCCTAAAACTTTGTTTTTCTCCAGTAAGGTTTCTGTCTACACTTCACACTATGATACGCTCTCGTACTATGCATTGCCTCATGTTCAATTTTGATTAATTGGAAAGGGGAACTACATCCACTAGAAGGTTTAGTTTTAGAAACTAATTCAATAAATAGATGAAACTTTTGACAGATAACAAGCTGAGGCTTAACGTACGATTTAAAAAGGCTATTTTGTATGAGCCATCCATGTGGAATTGATTATATATATATGACTTATTACGAGCGATAGTTTTTCTTAATTTACGCAGAATGAGCAACTAATCAAGAACGTTCGGTTCTTCTTTCATAAACCTCTCAAACTTTGTTTACCTACGTATTGGGTCATGTAATTTTGTTCTGCGGAACTGATAATTTTTAAAGCCTTGTTCTACTTTCATTTAGATTTAAGTATAGTTTCGCTTATATCATCTACATAATAGTAATCCTGTTCACCAGTGAAGACTTAATGGCTTGGGATAGAACCCTTGAACGAAGTCAGTCCAGTACGTTTACTTTGTAGGTTTCGGCATTGAGAACAATTTTGGTAAGTACAATGTACATGGATACTAATTCAACATAATATTGGCATGACAGTGCAAATGATGAATTCATTGATATATTCAGATACTTCATGCTCTTTTAAAGTATTCAAGATTTAAAAAAATGAGCATTTCTAATGTAGTCTCCAAAGTTAAGCACAAAACTGCAACCACTGCATTACCGAAAGAGTTCACTTATGGTGAGTATAAACTATGCTACGCACGTACGAAGTTTCAAGCTGTTCGGCCACGAATATATATTTTTCTAGAGAGTGATTTATGATGAAATCTATACACAAACACTTGAGAATCATCATTACCATCTATTGTGAGTTATTTCAAAATTCAGAAGTGCGAGTACTAACTAAGGAACAAGAAAATTATTGCACGGTTGCAGAGTTGTTTCTTGAAAGATGCCTTCGCGACAAACGAGAAACTCATTAGTATGTAAGGAACAAGTAACTTCATATAGAATTTGGAGGGTGCACAACTAAGAAATCAAATGAATCAAAATTCAAAAATGCTCCTGTTATTTGGCTTACATTACATTATCCCATATGTACTGAAGAAGCGTGTGCACAAATTAATGTAAGATACTGTGCTTTAATATACGTTAACACAAAGCTTTAAGTTTGTACCGAAATAGGAAGACATTGTCAAACGTGTAAAATTTTGGAAATTTTTCCATATACTGTCTGGAGAATGTACAAATGACAAAACGTAATTTTTAAAAGATATTTCGACGCACAATATACATGAGTATTGTGCAATATGACCAAGAAATTAGCTGCGAAAACAATGAAAGACGCTTGGAAACATTGGATCGTCCAATTAACGTAGCTCTTTTAGAGCTGTTCTAAGAATATGCACTAGACAACATAAAAAACTGAGACAGAAACATTATCATCACAAAGCCAGCAAGCCATCACTGGCGACAGACAAAGAAAATGTTACGACTAGAGTACGTGTACACTTTCATTTCTGCTGATCTCTCATTTTCATCCTAATTTACTCGTTTTCACGATCGAAATCTTCAAAGAGAATGAAAACAATAAGAGAAAACTGACTAGAAAACCAAATTTTAATAAACATCGTGTTTCCATTACCAAGGCTCCCGCTGATTATGCTCCTGTTTATCATCCAAGATTTACTCTCTTTTCCCCTTCTTTAGTTTTGACAGATTGAAACTAATGTGCTATAACTTAAGCCACTTATGATCAGCAAATACAAACAGCAAGCTCGTTTAGTTATAGGCAAAAACGTACTAAGTGTATCTACATAAAAGACATTGTATTTCATATGTAACAGTTTTCGATCATGTTCAACAGACCAGTAAAAACAAAACTGCCAGGATTAAAATTGGAAGTAACTATGTTGAAAATTGTATGCGCATTCTTGAGGGACGGGGAAACAGTCATATCGTGTTAAAGGAAAAGGATTTTATTGTTTCAAGCTTAGGTAACCATGATAAAACTACGTTTGCCTTGGCTATACCTTTACACAATGACCATCAGAAACGTCAATATTTTTTGTGGCCACTTACTCTGCCAGGTTATTATGGTATCCCATTCAGTCATTCATTTCTGTTCACAAGACATCATCTTCGTCTGTAACAAATTACTCCGGTTACTGAAAAACTCTGATGAACTGGCGGTGTTGGTAAGCTGAGTGAGAAAGTTATATGGCTTGCTGTTTGCTACTATTTCACCTGTCAGTCATAGGTCAGCGTGAGCAGGCAAAATGAGAAAGAGAATTTCATCGGTCATTTCAAGAATCGCTTGTTATATTGGAGAAAGAATAAACATACGCTTGTGTCTGTCTTGAGTTGCTAGGAAAGCAGAAATATGAGACATATTACTGAGCTTTAGATGGCAAATAGTATATATCATGGTTCGGGTTTGGAAAATCAATATTGCAATTATCTGCTGTCCTCTCAAGAACAATCAACTCGTCAGTTTTGGACGAATCTATATGCTTCCTGTCGAGTTCCATTTGGCGAAACTTGCATTACAGACTAATAAGAGGAATCTTAGAAGCAGCATTTGACATAGCCCAATGTCTGCTACATAAGCAAACTCGGTAATTTATTCGCATAAAAGGGCACAGGTTTTCGAAGCGATGCTGGCGTGGAACCCTAAGTGTGTTTATATTTTACAGGATAAATTATGATAGTTCACTGTTGTGTTATTATTGGTAAAAGGCCTCTAGTCGTACATTTGTTAAGGGAGTAAATTAGATTCGCTAGGAGACGTGGGAATTTTGTAGTTTTAGGACATTAGTATTTGTATAGAAAGAGAACTAAGATCATGTGATGTGATAGGAAAGTAGCATTATTTGACTTCCTACTTTTTGGCAACCCACTTGTAAATTTATTTTAGTCAATTTATGGTCACTTATATAGGACCAACATAAATGGACTTGCAAGCTGTATAAATACTTAAATCTGTCTCAATTATTCTTGTTTCTAAATGTAAAAGAAATACACTGTCAGTAACTACAATACTGTACATGAAATATTTCAACCGCACACGCTTTGGGACAAAATGCTAATTAAAACACTTTTGGTGAAATAGCGTTGTATGATGACTCATCTTTTCCAAAAGTGAACGTTACATTTGCAAGCTTATCTGTAATTGTTCATTTTTCTTGAACACGTATTGGATTTCAGTCAGTCTCATTAAAGTTCTGTGACAATATCTTGTAAGGAACCAATGATTAACGAGTTAATCTAATCCACCAACATGTTCACAATGTAAACCTCCTCTCATGGCCATCATTCGAACAGGTTCAGTGTAAAAGTATGATTTGATTCCATTAAAAAAATCTTCTGCATTTCATTATAAAAAGGTGCCGTAACCTCTGCGATGCAAACATTTCTGGCAACTCCGTGTACAAAACAGACTTCCATTTGCAAAATCTCTTTTATAGGGTGGTCGCAGCCAATCTTGGTAGTGAAGGAACAACAAATCTATCAGAGGACATTTGTTACCCTCGCAAGTGAAAACATTGGTATTCTCCATTGCATAAAACATGAGGTACATCAAAAGCGATAAAAATGGAAACGAAACAATGTAAGCGATTTATAATCTAAGACAGCTCCTTTTATCATAGTCAAGCAATCTCCCAACGAAGCAGTCTCCTTTTAATCCGAAACATATATACCAAGATAACAACCCCAAACATTTTTTTATGAATGAAAAGAGCTCACTACAATTTTCTGTTGCATAGTCAATAGAGACAATTTATCGCCAAGTCAACCTGCAGCAAGCCAGAGACTCTATCAACGACAACAGGTGTTTGGGCAAGTGGGAGAAAACGGGAGGATAGAGAAACTTTAGCGTCTTACATCTTAGGTCTAAGGAAGAACTTGTTTGTTTAACACGTATGAGTTCAAGAGAAATAAAAATTATATTATTTTTGTACCTTTGAAGCTTGTATACGTGCCCCCTATTTTCCTATCGTAAACCTCAGGAATAAAAACTTGTGAATGAAATCTATTTCTCTTTTTTTTTTGCTTTGGTGCTACCTACTTGCTCCTAAGACGATGATAATGACAAGGTAGTAAGCAACAAGTCAGTTTGAAGCAAGAGGCTGACAATGACAGGCTGAATACGACCTGTGATGAAAACGATGATAGCGAAATGTTTCTTGTAGTAGCTGGTAAGATCCAAAAGTAAGCCTTGTCATAGCACAAATCCAGCTTTTTCATGCTTCTCTCTAGTTTTCGCCTCTGTTGTTTGGGATTTAACATCACACATCACTTTGTTATTTTTGTTATTTGGGTTTGGCCGTCATCGTCATGGCTGCATGTATATTTTTATACGAAATCATATTATCTGGTTCTTTTAGATGAGATTCATGGTTGTATTATTCCAAGTTGGTTGTGCGGACGAGAATGAGAAAAACGCTGTTTTATTAGTTTAATGCACTTTACAGCAAGGTTTAGGACAGGCCGAGCATTGAAAAAGAACTTTTAAAAGTTGCTTCTGTAGTAAAGGTAGTGCATTTTTTTGAGTATATGTAAAAGTAACTTACTTTCTGGTGGTGTAAAAACATTGGTTTGTAAATTGACTTGAAATTGGAGAGGTGCACATGAGTTGGATGACGATGGTTGAGTTTTCTGGATTCATTCATAAAAATGAAATGAGGGAGAGAACGGACAGGGAGATACAAAATAAGAATGAACGTAAAAATTGAGTTCTGCTGAAGCAGGTAAGTGTATACTGTGCATTGTTTATGTAATTTTCCAGTGTACAAAGAAAAAAGTTGACTGTCCACTTTGGATTTTATGAACTTGTTAAATACATTATTATTTTATTGATACCTAAGTGCAAAGTTATTGAGCTTACAGAACTACGTTGTGCAGGAATGAATGTGAATATTATGATGCTAACATGGTTAACCATTTCGTATCCTTTGTCCTTCGTAAGACCAATGCTTACATTCAAAACTTTAAAAATAAGTCTACAAACGATAGACATATGTATATTGATGCACACGTATTTGAGTTAAAACGAGACGGAGATCGTGATTGAGAAAAAATTGAAGCAACATTTAATTTCCTCTACTTTGCTGACAACTTTTCTCTTCTTTTGCATGTTCAAAGGAATTTTTTATTCTTGCACATGTAATATAGTTGATAGTATGTACAGTCGACAATTTTCTTGAGCAAGGGCTTATCCTAGCAAGGCACACTTTTTTCTATTTGTATGCCCTTATACTGGAAAATTTAAATCATAATACTAATACGTTCCATACATACAATGCAGCGCCTTTTGCAAAAATTACAGATCAATTCGCTTTTCAACTAGATCTCTGAATTACATGTAGCAACTTTTAGAGTTTAGAGCTAGGGAATTGCATACATTAAAGTATTTTTTAGTCCCTGTCTGACTCCTAGAACTCAACAGGGGGCCTTCTTTTTTCCACATTGTAATCTCCGTTACAATTGCACTCAGAAAGCCATGTCCTTACCTGAATAAATTAAAGTTAGCACAACATTACGCAATGCAGGTTGATATTCCATACTTCGAGAGTTCAGGCATCTCTGATCTCCAGCAGTAAAGCGAAGCAGGAAAGAAGAAACTAAAATGATTCATGGGACAACTTCGTTCGTACCTTAAATAATTAAAAATGTTTCACACACAGCCTTTGCACAATTTGAAGCGTTTCAGCAAAGAATATCTTCACGCAACGTCAAAAAAGGTTTACTTGAAAGAAAAAATTTCCGTTTTCCTTACTTTCCTATGCACAGAATAATCCTTTTGGTTCTTTCCTAGATTTGGTTATGCCAATAGCCCGAATCCCGTACTTGATCATGCGATAGGCAGATTTTCGCAACCTGAAAATGTACAACTTTTACCTTTCCCAGAGACCGATACAACGAATCACACGAAGCTTTTGTCCGTTTACACAATACCTTGCTTGCGTGATATTCATAAAGGCATGCATCTCCATTGGGTCACAGGTGTTATAACACGATTGGTATATTTGATATAGTGGATCCTGTACAATCTATATTACCGACAAAATGCATTTTGTGCCGTTGCGAAAACCTTCGTTGAACGGACATCATAGCCTCACATATAATTAAGCGCAACGCTCAAAGTCGTTTATTTACCTTGATACCGTGTATATATCTTTTCTTTTCGAAAAATAATCAAAACCGCTAAGAATATGGTCATTGTCTTAACAAACCATTCTCGAATCATTTTCTTTACAGCGTCAACAAACAAACAAGTGTCCAGAAAGTCATAGAGCACGTCATTATAGAGTCACTGTCGAGAAAAATCTTGAGTGTATGATGGCAATGTTGTTATCTATTATGTTAATTAGTTTTTTCTTCACAGTTTGCTCTATCCCCAACGCCATGTCCAACACGTAAATTCTGTGATATACATAAAATGCCTGTACGTTATCACTATCACATACTCTTATTCCTTAACCAACCTATGCAATCACGAAAAGTGTGTGCCATATACTGAAAATAAAATTATGAGCAAGACCCTTTTAAATTCGCTTTTTTGTTGAGCAGGCGATTATAGAACATTGCATTCGCATCTCCATTGAAAAAATAATAACAACTTGTTTCAATTTATATGCTAAAACGCTGAAATAACAACATCAACAACCAAAAGGAAAGATGAGATCATCACCATCGTCATCACTACATGCGCACCGGGAAAATATTAGAGGCAGCTCGGCAATAGGTACACCACGCTATCATCCTCACAGTCATCTTCGTCAAGAGTCAGGACTGCAAAAGAGCACAAGGCAAGGGGAACGATATACATATGTGCTCATTAATATCTTCGGGTTTTTTTTTACCTAGCTCCGATGTCCAAAGTACCTGGCATGAGCATTTTTACTTCATTATAAAACCTCAAGTCTCTGAGTGAGTGTTTGACTGATAATATGAATGATGGTATCTTAACTTTAAAATATTATAGGAATTTAAGGTAACACTGATGTTCAAGAAGTTTCTCTCTATTCGCCACTGACAATCACAGAGAGCAACAGCATAACTACATCCATTTCACATCGTACCATCTCGACAAAAGCTATCTGCACTTGGAGCAGGAGCATACACGTTCATACGGTTAATGCTTTTAAGCTTTCCAATGGTGAACTCATTTTAGCAATAAACTGTCAAAAATGTCGTTTCTTTTCGATTCTGCAAAACAAGTACACACTATGTAGTTGGTTATGTTCAATTTCACTCCACCTATCACACCTGTCGTCTCCAGCTAAACTCAACAAGGCAAACTGTGAGAATCCGCAACAAGTTTGGAAAATCCGGTGAAGAGAAAAAAAAGTCCTGACAATTTACAAGATTTTTTTTTAAATCTAAAAAGTAGACCCATAACTTGTCTTCATCACTTATGTATGGATGTATATGCTTAGTTATAGTAGATGTTAGGAGTGACCTGTTTAACTGTCGAAACAAAATGTCACATTTATCATATTAGATGAGACAAATGAAAAAATGAAAGATGCCGCCGGTGCATATTCCCAAGATTCCCTGACATTTGAAAGAGAAAAGCTTGATGTTAGTGTTTTGGTTTACTGTCTCTCTCAAGAAACGTAGGTAACTTATTATTCCTTAACGTTAATATTTGTTTTACGTTTGCCTTGGAAAAAATGTATGGCAATTCTTGAGTTGCCCCATGAGTAAATTCTTTCAACTTACGGGTTTAATGACAATAGTTAGTTTAATTTGTTTCATAGTACAAATTTAATCAATACATCAAATTTATCAAGGGCAAACAAATTGATTCCATCAGGTCAACTAACGTTTTCAAAAAATGGCGAATTGTACATTTTGCCAGAGATCCGAACAAAAATGCGAATGAAAGAAAGTAAAATAAGGACATTTCAGGTATTTTTTCTTTTAAATATTTCTTTCTTTATTATAGGCAATCTTCTTCATTTTCATTTGGTAAATAGTAATGTATGTAAATTGACATACAAATTGAACTTTTATACAGTGATATTATGGCACGTGACACGGTTTCATCAAGAGTTTACACTGCTCCTAAAAGCTATCTGTCTAACACACTGTAATACTTTGTAACTACTGATATATAGCACAGTGGCTGCGTTTTGCAAAGATCTTGGTTTTATCCTTATACACATCTCTAGATCTTAACTTATCACGCAAACGACAAGTAACGAATACTACAATAGATTCAACTATTTCTAGATTTGCTCAGTTATTTTAACATTCTATTTTTTTACAAACGATCACAATATAAAAGTTACTGCTGCATTTTCGGTCTTAAAAACTGGGATATGAACATTAGCTTAAAAAGTTTGCGTCTAGTCTATGCAAATATTTAGGAAAGTTATCTTTTCCTCGTTTATCAAATATGAAGCAATAATAAATACATAAATGGATAGAAAATCCCATGGAAACAGAACAACCAATTGCTTGGACTACGGAAAACTAAAGATTCAGGTAACATACAAACGAGATTCATTGAAAACTATGAATCTCTGCAACCTAATAGTATAATTATTCTGATAAGTAGCCGCGCAATGGTCGATCAAAATAAAATTAATTCTAAGCTACAGCAAGCGTACAAACCATTACCGTTTATATTATTAACTACTCTAAAGTATTACTTGATCATCCAATTTTGATACCCGAGGATACAATCATTTTATTACATTTTTGCATTTGTGATTATGTGTTGCCTCATTCGTTACTATTCTTATTTATGTACTACGATATATTTTCTCTTGCACAAATTATGTTGTAAAGCTCGAATAATAAGAATTAATGAGTTGTATATTTACCATTCCAAAATCACTAATACAAACACCTACTTCCCAGCTATATATAAGAATAATTTACGAAAGTCAAAATATTTCTTGTTTTTCGTTCACAACAAACAGTAAAGCTCCTGGTTTGGTTGAAGCTCGCGGGTATTTGTTTATGGTTTTTATTCAGCTAAAGAGACAACAGCAGTTTGTAGCATTTTCTCTTGTACTATGACACATTTTCTCCCTCTGACTGTCTAGCTATATAAATCTACTTGACTGAAACTGATTATAATTTTGGTCATGTGTCATCCTCGTCATCGTCATGTATGTCGCTTCATTACTTGTAACAAGACAGGCATAATATGCATCGTAGATCATCATCATAACAATATGGCTGTAACAATAACAATAATCATCAGCATCATTTAAATTTGTCGTTTTGCCTCGTCTCTCCCTTACACTCTTTAGCTAGCATATTATTTAATAAGCAAACAAAACCGTAAAGGAAAAATATGCGTATTTTTTGTGTACAATATCTAAATGTTTGTTCAGTAGCTACAAAAAGTGCTGTGTTGAACATGCCTGACAATATATATACACGCCTTCGTTTTTATTGCTTCTTACTACTGCTATTTTGTGTATTATTTGTTTTTATGTAAAAAATATTTCGCTACTACTGTTCCTGCAGTGGAAATTCGCGTGTAAAGCATCATAAAAGGTAATGTACAATGTATAAAAAAATTATGTGTGTGGTATAACTTCGTGAATGGTCTTCCATTGGTATAAAATGGTAATCGTATTCAAAAGCAATTGAATTATGTACAATGATAACATCGTGAAGTCATCGGTTGGAGAGGGAAATTACATACACAGCATACTGGAGCAAAAACAATAAACTATTAACCAAGCTATTAAACAAGTGTAAAAACAGTAAAAACGGAGATGTTTGCTCAAAAGTAGTAAAGTATGCTTTGCCAGACCTACAATGGTAACAAAACGTAAATCCTATTTAGTAGCATCTCTAAAACTGATCACTGATCAGATCACTTTCGGAACTAGTAGTTCTGTAAGCACTATCATATTAACCAACAGATACTGATCTTTGCTGATTCTTCGGAACACTTTGACTGCAAGAGGACCTAATACATTACGTATTAAGGCACACTTTCTCATCTCATTTAGGTTGCCGCATTATTTATTGCACATGCATGCTTTATATTATCTTTAAGGTCGATCGAATATTTTTGTTTCTGGAAATTCATGCATTAATTCTTTAGGTTACCCTTCAAACTCTCCGAGTGGTAGCTACCAAAACATCCTGGATTTATTGCGGATGGATTATCCTGATTTTCTCTTCTTTTTGTAAGGTTTTTACTCGAGGAACTCCTGTTTGTCACTGTATGTCACTCATACATTTTATATCAGCATTACGTTGAAGCACAAGGACGAACTTGCCAGCAAGAACTTCGTTTCTAGTATGTTCAAATTATCCACGATTGACGACAGTAATGCAAACCAATTTCGATTTTACTTTGACAAAGTCAAAGAGAGATGAAGTGGCATTCTGAAGCTTTTATTTTTCAATAATGAGATATCAAACCGCTGAAAATCGTCAAAGACAAGACATTCTTGATCTGAGAGAAAGTTGCCACGTTTAAGCTAAAACTTCAGTTCAGTTTAATGATCAACGGAACCTCTTAGTGGAATAGGAGAGCAATCATATATGATTTCTACTAATAATTTTGTCTTCTAATTCTAAAGGGAGACTGCTGCCAGGGCTCTACCAGTAGTCATGCGCTCTCCAAGAAACCATGGAAATATGAAGCTGACAGAGGAAAAATAACTTGTTTTCCCAGACCGTAAACTAATCGGGCGTCTGAATCCGCAATGAAATATAATATATATTGTGGTCTTCTATACTTCTTTCTTTCGAGTCTAAATACTAAAAGCCCAAATGTTGAAAACTTCCTTCCAAGTATGTAGTTGTTTTCTTCTGTCTTCTGAAACCATAATAAAATTATGCATGCGATATTTTATGGACACGGAAGAGAAAAATACGTTATGTATTCGGAGAGGTTATTGATACGAATCTGGAGTGGAAAGTGTACAGTGTTCTGCTGAAGTAAAACCCTGACATCATTTATCTATTTTCTTCTTTCTTCATCTTTTGAACATTGCTCAAGTGGAAAGGTTCTTTTGGCTATAGATACGATCAAAGCAACACTCAAATTCTTTAAAATATTTAGAAAACATTTTTAACTGTTTGTATTGATTTATGTATATATACCTATGTAAGTTTCGTTAGTAAGAAGTTATTCTTGCTTTCTCCGCTTTTCCCTTTAGAATTTAGATCTATTTTTTGCTTAAAAAAGTTCACTCGGTTTCCACTTTAAAAAACTCGTGTATATTGTGTGTGATTCTTTATACGATATAAACGCAGGGTATTTGTGAGTAAGCAATGTATAAAACTTTTAGCGAAAGTTAGAGACCATGAAAATCAATTAGTATAAATTAGCTCATCATCCGATAAAACCGTTCACAATAGTTTCCATAGCTTCGACTTGCAACTTGGAAAGAATGCGATACAGAATGTTTCCTTTTCTTTTCAATTGTAACGTAAAACTTTCACCCACGCGTAGATTTTCCTGCAGGGAAAGAAAAGCTTTTTCGATTCAACACTTTAATAGTGTCTACAGGGGCATATTCGGAAACCCCACGCATAAGTAGAATTCCTTCATTGTAAATTCTAATGGTGTCCTACCTAAGAAGCTATGCCTTCTCAAACGTTATCCTTGTATGGTAAGCAAATGCT
This sequence comes from Akabosia matsudoensis, assembly GCA_019593645.1. Taxonomy (NCBI): domain Eukaryota; kingdom Metazoa; phylum Arthropoda; class Collembola; order Entomobryomorpha; family Paronellidae; genus Akabosia; species Akabosia matsudoensis. The sequence continues at coordinate 13,951 of VICI01000728.1, forward strand.
TTATCCTATTTCTAAAAATTTCTGATACAATTTCCATTTTTCTACGTTATTTAAAAATATAATTTTGTTGCCATTTGGATAAAATAAAGAATAATATTTTTATACAAAATGCAAAATCCTTGCAATTGAACCAGAGAAAAATTGATTTCATACGAAAACTATATGATCTTCACTAATGGTGATTATTCTGACGAATCATCTATGAATTTTGGCCTTTAGTTCATCTTTTAAAAGTGTTAAAGTTCCAGGATGTGACCTTACAGTTAATTCAACTTTTTAAGAAGTTGCCGTTTATCAGTTTCAGTTTTCGTACAGACGAAGAAATCAGCGAATTCTTTAACGGCTTGACGAATTTCGTTCTTAAATTTTCTTCGTATATTTTGCCAACTTCTGTTATTAAATCCGGTCTAATTCAGTAGAAAAACAAATCACTACTGTGAACAACAATGCGCAAGAATGCTCAATTACATGGTAACTTTCTCTCTCTCATTCTTCTGATTATTTGCAGCAATCTTCTATTGATTGTGAGAAAGATTTCAAGAAACTGCCCCCAGCTAGAATCTACGATTACTTGAGAAATACTATATGCGTAGCGAACATAAATATGAGGTTCTTGTACTAGTCTCAGCTAAATATAAACGTAATGCGGACAGATTTGATGAAAGAACCGTGAGACCACTGTTCAAATAAACTCTGTTGAAGATTAAAGCAGCTTACTGCACACTTCTGTTTAACTTAACACCATATCCGGAGCTACACTGTCAGTCTCCAGGGAGCTCATTCTAGTCAGCGTTGTTTGATTTCTTTCATCCATCTTTACTTGATTTATGCTCACACTTTCCATCAAAGAATAATACTAGATACTCAACCTTCAGCTCAAAGCTCAGTCTACGCATCAAGCTTTCACGACTGATAAAACTAGAGGTGAACATGAAGAAAAGGACGAATATGGTCAGTACCAAGGGCTGCGAAAGAAGGGCCGAAGTAAGGGAAACTATAGAATTACGACATAATCAGGATAACATGCAGCAAAAATGACTGGTTCATTTTTCTTCATAACATTTATGCAGTCAGCTAACTCTAAGTAGTACGCTTGGTATCTGACGTTTGTCATGAATTTAGTATAGTTTTAAGGTAGTGTTTGAAAATCCCAGGTTCACATTGGTCTTTTTTTTCGGAATTTCGGATAGTACAACTAAATATCTTTTCACACAAGCAACATAGCATGTATGTTAACAGTGGTTGAATATTCGCTTACCATCATCAATTTTCCATGGAACATCAAGAGAAGATGCTAAGAAGCTGTTTTCCACTTTCATAACAGAGAACAGTCTACGTTCACTCTTTCTCATGATAATACACAATAGAATAGTTGTTAAAACGTTTACAGTTCGTTAAACCAGAATATATAATCGATTACCTACATATGAGTCTGCAAACTGATTCTTATTGCAACGACATTTGGCTAACGAAGGAAACGTGTTTACGTAGATTCTGGAGACAGTGCTAATAAATTTGGGGGCTTTTTTTGCAAGCTCTGCAAACACATTTGTCTCCTCCGCCATATCCTAAAAAAAGATGCTTTGAATTGGTATTAGTATTCCGTGAAGGTAAAGCTTTGCTACACTGCTCCATATTCGGTACACAGCACCTCTTGCACCATATAATATTCACTGTACGTGACTGCGAATGCCTGATGTAATTTCCAGTTTTCGATGCAATCATGACAGAACTGGTCAATCAAATTAATTAGTGTAGTTTGCATAAACCGACATCCAAGACCTGTATCATCAAGCAAAGTTTTAAATTCGTACTCTGTTTTAAATTCACCATCTAGGCTATTATATGCAATCAATTTCTCATTATATTTGAATTGGTAGTGATTTTCTTGATACAGATTTTTTCTCATATATGATATTATCCACTACTAATAAGTGTATTAACCTTATATCTTTGCTGAAGTTGTGTAGACGATAAAGCCGTCTTCATCATTCTGACTGACTGACGATATCGTCTGACTTTTTCTGAATATTCACATTAGCCTGAAGAAAGTAGAATAATAACTGAGACTCACCAATACTATAACATATCTTCTATATGGCTGTAAACTTCTTTTTCGTTCTAACTGATAGCTAAGATACGTATTGTTTTTACAGCAGTCTGTCTACTAGTTTCTGTAATTATTTCTAATTACCCGACCTGATCATCAGTGTCATCACACATCATCGAGCAGACAGAATAAAATAATGATTATTACCCAAAGGGAATAGAGCAAACATCAGCAAGAACCGAATGGTTAAGGATCGCTCTAGCAGCATGAAAGTAAACACGACTGATAATTTTCTTCTGCTGCTTTTATGAATTAGGTATGCAAAACGGTAAACCTGAGATGAAACAAAAAACGAAAACAAACAGTGTAACAATTTATTGTTGCACAGACTAAAATGAATGAACCAACACGATGACGATGATAATGAAGATTAAGTAGGTTTTCTGGCTCACAACTCATATCTATCACAAAATTCTCCTGTAGGGCCTTCTCAGAAAAAAATATAGTACAAACTGCAAATAGTACCAGTACCAAACGTTGTGCTTATATATTCTTTTCACTCAGTACAAAAAAGCATTGTACAAAATAAACAAAAAGGAGCCACAAAAGGATAACCCAAACACGCAATTTGGTAGCGTTGAGAGAAAAATGAACGGAGATATGTACGTAGTGTACCCACAAAATTGTTCGGTAAAGTTATAATTTGCAGAGGAGCATCCGATACTTACGTTATTAGTTCTAATTAATATTTTTGTGAAAAATTAAAGGGCGATGATATTTCTTTGTCCATTATGACTATGAGCTACTATTTCCACTTGAAGTTGTACTGTTGCCACTGGTTGCGGATGTATTGAATTGATGCTGCTGATTGTGCTGCTGATTATTCTTTCCTGGCTTTGGTAAATGTCGCTTCATATGGAGGGCCAAATGATCTGATCTCGCAAAACATCTTTCACAGACTTTACACTTGAAGGGCTTGGCTCCTGTGTGCTTTCTGTAGTGCCTAGTTAGCTCGTCCGATCTGGCAAACCTCCATTGACAATCTGGCCAGTGACATCTGTACGGCTTTTCACCTGTAATTAAATGAAGAAAAAAAATTTTATTCCTAATAGTGATTGAAAACATGAGACACATTCTCATAAAAAATATCAAGTAATCAATCAGTTTTAAGTCGACATCATCCATGCACACATCTTGAAACAATGCAATCAAATTAACGTCTATGCATTCATCAGTAAATGGACTTCATTGTTACAAGTTTCAATCAGTTTTTTTCTTCTCTCATTACTATCTCAGTACTTTTCCCTCTGAATGGCTTCGATTGTACAAAGTCGTCATCAGTGCAACCCGGACAGTTTGTCTTAATGAACCTTCCTATTTGATGAGTTTACACATACAAATTTCATACTTCATGATTCCTCTTTTCTCGATCGTCCAGAGTTTCATTAAGAAAAAATGTCCAAGTGTCCAGTCAATATATTTTATTGTTTCTTAACAAGCGGTAACCTAAGAACGAAATGTGCTCAAAACCTGAAATCTTTAAAGATCAATAATTTTTACAGTCACCATTGTTATTTTTTTCTTTTTCTATTGAGAAGTCACAATTTACTAGCTCCCTTGCTGCAGGAGACCCATTTCAAACGAAAAAATCATGAATGAAAGTATTTTTTACGCCAACTGTTTGATCCGTGGAGCAATGAATGAAAGCGAAAAAAATGAATGAACGATCCCCATCATTAGCCTTACTGCTGAGATACTGCTTGAATAAAAAACTGAAGATGCAGGAGCACATATGGCTACATGATTGGTTCAAGATTTTTGTACATAAGACCATCCACTTTTTGATATTATTGTTCTGATCATACTCAGAATAAGTCTTAAGTGAGCGATCTGCCACCACGAGAACTCAAGACATCATCCTAATAAATAAAAATATTTGCTATTACCAAAATGCATCGAGTATCAACGGTGGTAGAGAGCAATTGCTGAATACGAAACGAAGATAACAACGCGTTTTGTCTGACTTTTAGTCCTTCACGTTCTCGAAAAAAAGTGTGCAAAGACATAGCGAGTAAATATTGATAGCATTGACCAGTACGCACGATCATCAAGACTGAGAATGTCGTTTGGATTGAAAAATTCACGTCGATCAGCATGATAATGACGCTGATGATGATGGCCAAGCAAAGTAACTAAACGTGTAGATATTCTAATGCCCATAGATCATTCATCCTCTGAGGAAAATACCGGATCGACCTTATAATAAGCTTATAAAACTGCGGTACGTGGGGGAATTGAATTTTTTTCTTCGGTGCCGTGTACCAATCCACGTTCATATTATTTTTATCTGTTGTGTATACTTTGATGGTGGTGGTGTATGTCATCAGTGTAAAAACAGGTTTCTAATCTTCACTCTCTCGTGAACGAGCCAAAAACTTCTTTAAGACAAGATGAGGACGATGATGATGACGATGAAACGAAGATTCATTCAACAGAAAAGCGCATCATGCTCATCATCATCCACTGTGGTGGTGGAAGATTGCTTTTGGATGAATTAAGATTGCCACGCTATTTTATTGAAGATGCAGTCATGTTCATAGGATGAAGTGGATGACGAAGACAAAATACGATTGCTTTATGGAGTATTGATAAGGAAGAGAAACTAAATTGCAAGACGACAACGGAAGAGAGTCAGGCTTATTTAACGTTGCGCCGAGGTTTAGAGCTTTTGGTCGAACTTCATATTATCTCTGGCGCTCTGTTATCTCGATGATGTGCATTTTGGACAATCAATCGATTCATAATCTTCTCAACAACACAGTGAGTTTGACTCACTAATAATTGTAATAATAGTTCTTTTTATGTGGGTAAGAATCAACTCTGGACACGCAGAAACGTCACTCGTAATCACTATCATCAAAATTGAATGGGAAGAGAAATAATTCAGGGTGGACTGGGATTTTAAGCATTAGGTATATTGTGGTTGAGAGGTGGACTCCGACATGTGACTTGTATTTAATATACAAAGTAACGATTAATCAACAAGTCAATCGAACATAGGTAGAAGAATTGAAGAATTGAGTCTTTTGCATAATGTTAAGGGGCTTTACAAAGGACACAAAAACAAGAAGAATTCAGAATACGGTGCCAGTTACGTACTGCCAGTGAATTGTCTGAGCTTGACATCGCAAATACGTTCAAGCCCAATCAGGAGTTTTCTGAGTTAGGGGTCCTTTTTGGTTCTGTTTGGACACGGCGAGTGAGATATCATTATGGAGCTTTGGTGAAGGGACTTTCACTGGTATTCCTGTGTAACAGCCAGGCAACATTTTTTCACGAATTTTTCATGTCTTTTTGTTCCTCTTGATTTGGTTTTGATTTGCCTTGGTCATCCGCGCTACAATTACGAGTGCGACTTAATTTTGTCAGCTTATTGCGTTGTAGCTGTCTTGTAGAAATGAAGTTCACCTTCATGGTTTGTCTCGATCATGTCTGAATTGATGAATAATTAAAATGCAATCGAACTACTACCAAGTTTTGTGTTACTATTTACGACCAATGCTACAAAATTAGCATCTATTTCTGTATTCCGTATATCGGGAGAGAAATGTTTACCTGTAAGGAAATCCTAAGCATAAAAGATCATGAAGAGGATAACCAACACATTACATTCCTGAGACACTGAATGTCTTTTAGTGTCCAACATGTGAGCATGTCAGACTCAATGCTATTACAGTGGTAAAAATTCAGGTACATATTTGCATTTGATAAACTGTAAGCCTCGCTTTCAGAGTTGAACGCAAATCTGATTTCCGTCTGGAATAATACAACTTTGTATTGAATTTGTCATCATCTCAAAATGCCCCATTTCAACCTTTTGGTAGTCAAAGGTATTCCGCTAGTAGTATCTGTTACCTTATGCTATTAGCGTTTCGCATTCCAAATTCCCGTGAATAAACACTGCATTTCAAAAATATTATTTCCATGTTGTTTTCCACCATATAATTTTTCCAATCTCATTACCCGTTTTCCAAGATTCTTTCTTTTATTTCACTACGCTACACATTGATTACATCAAAGCGGTGAACCCCTGTGGCTACGTTTCTCGCATACTATCCCTTTCCATATCATGCATTTTGAAAAAAAAAATATGCATCAGTCGGCATCATTTTTCTGATCTTCTAGTAGCCGAATGAATATTACATATTAAAGCAACATCTCTAAATCCATGTTTTTCTTTTTCAGGCATTCCCAATCTTGCCAAATATAAAATTTAATCAGCGAAACATTATCTTGCTCAAGTCTATATTTAAAAGAAAATAATTTAGCGAAGAATCTTTATCGTATCGTATTATCAACGGAAAACCTTCCTGATTTTCCTCTAAAATAATCTAAAAATGCACTGAATAACCCGTCTTCTATTTGCTAAGAAAGCGCGAGGAGATGCCACCGTCATGGTCGTTTTCATGGTGGGTATTTTATGTAGCACGATTCTTTTACTTTTCATTCAATATTTTTTCCTTTGAAGGAAAAAATGAGATGGATGATTACTAGGATGCGTTTGATAGCAGTGCCACGCCTTGGTAAGTTAACGCATGCCAAAGTTGTGTGTAAATTCTCTCAAACGGGCTGACTAGAATGTGTGCTTTGCATTAGCTACAAAAATATTTTTTTGATTATTACCATTAGCATTTTTCATTAATTTTTCATCTCTTCTCTTTACACAACTGCTCACTTCTAGCGTTTCATCGATTTCTTGTGGCGTGTGCGTGTGAGGCAGATGGTGGTAGATAAATTGAAGTTAATCATCGTCAAACCGTATAAAAGTAGCTTTCATTGATGATGTCTCTATTAAAAAGTACACATACAAAATGAAAATCAGACGAAATTGGTGTGTGTAGGGAAGTGATGAAGTTATTATGGATCTAGCACGCTTTTCTCCAACTATTTTTTAATCAAAACGTTTCTAGCAAAATATGTGTACACTGTGATACATATTAATGGGAAGGTAAATAAAAAATATAGTTAGGGTTTGGCCGTCGCAATGTGTAATGAAAATACAAATATTGTTCTATCATCGTAATCATTATAAATGTTGGTTTGGTCTTGTGGTCAGATGAATTTTCCCCCTTTGGTGTATCATTTTTTGCACGTAGCCTTTCTTAATATGTAATGCATATAAATACTGCTGCAATTTTACTGCTAGTAAACAATTTAAATGATTTAATGATATAGAGCCGTCACGTATTTCTCGCTTTTTTCATCATCGGCGGGCTGCTGGCTGGCCCATCGTGTTTCGACATAAACAATAAGCTGATATCAAATCAACCAATTATGAAACTCTTACTAGCAACAATCTTACTAAACTTGAAGAGCTTTAATAACGGGAATATATTGGAACACCGTTACTTTCTCCGGGAAAATTCTTTGAAGACGAAAATGCCACATGTAATTTCAGAGTGAGAATTCTGTTCACCCAGCATGTATGAACGAGAATTTGGGATTATTTTGCAGAAAGAAACTATATAGGCTAACTTTGGCAAAACTGCATGAAAAGTATTTTCCTGTCGCGCTGTATTGATCCAAGCTTAGCTTTTGCGTTCATTCTCATTGTAATAAGGAAAGTTATCTGAATTTTTCATTAACACTATTGTTATCTTCACGATGCATAGAACTTGTGTTGTTCATATCTTAGCTAAAGCAAGTAGGTACGGCAAAAAAACGGAGAAAACCCCATTCTATAGATACCACCTGTCAGTTTTCCTTCACTTGATGTTTGATCAAATGAGGAGAATATGAAAAATCTCTTAAATTGTTATTTTCCCACGCTTTCGTTTGTGTCCTGCCTTTGATAGAAGGGAAACATAACAAAACGCAATGCACATGAAAACCTTTTCTGTTTTTTGTACATGAGAGCTTTATGAATGGATTACAGATAGATACAATGTCGCGTTGAGGAAAAGGAGGATCATAATCTCCAAAACGATTGGTCGTTGTTGGGAATTTTAGTGGTGACGTTCTATGGATCTCTTGGAAGAGAATCTGAAGAATGGGAAAATTACCGGATGACTCAGTTCCTGAAAACTATGTATATTGACATGGCATATCTTCAGCGAACAGTTGCTACGGATTCTATGAGAAGCAACTTCCGAAAGAAACTTTGCTCTCGATTATGATCCCCCTTTTTTAGCAAACTAGGATGAGCCTAAATAAAACATAGTACGTCAGTGAATGTTTTTAGCTAGAATTCGCTTGTCTATCAAATTGTAAATGACTGGATATTTTCATAACATCCTTGCTAAAAGTTTGATGAGCCCTTTACTGCTAGTAACTACGAATGAATACACAATCCTTGAATATTTTCAAACTATAAAATGAAATGATTTTTTGTTCTTCCTGTGCTTTTGTAGCCGGAACAGGAACTGCCCTGAGCAGTAGATACATTATCATCATTAGTAATGAAAGTCTACGGAGAAAGCGTAGCTAAATCAAGGCTAAATTAGGACGAATATATCGTGTTGAGATGCGTTTAATTTACTAAAAAGCCATTGTCTACGTTTCATTCACGGGAGGCAGGATACCATCTCCGGGGACTTGTCACTTAGTTCCTATGATACAAATCTGGGCAAATTCTACAATAAAAATGGTAGAATGAAATTCAAGCTGTACGTACTAGACTTTTTTACAGTTCTGACTAGAAAAATGTGAATGTAAATTTGGAGTTTTAGATAAACGATTTGATTTGACCATGGAAACAATTATAAAAAGAGACGGATTCAGTTTGCCCCGCTAAGATGATTCTTCTTCTTTCACTTTTTTATGACTCTTCTTGAATTTGATAGCAAGCTACATAGGTAAATTCTATAGCATATGTGTCTCCATGAATAAATCAAAGACAAATCTAACAACGATGGTAAGCATCCTACCGGTAAGTACATACTTATGTATACTTGCCTAAATAAAAATAGTTACTTGAAGGTTGTTTGACAGTAAAGTTAGAGAAATAATTTCCGGCAATTAATTGTACATATGTGAAAGCTAAATGTTGTTTTAGTAGACCCTGATGTTGTAGAATGGTTGAAGCATAGAACGTGCAATATTATCTTGAAAGAACTACAAACTCACGTATCATACATGCTGCTGTCGACTTAATTACAAATGTATTGTTTTACCGTGTCACTAAAATTGTTCTGATTTACTTTGCAAGTGTTTTAGGATTCATTTTATTCCAAAACCATTGTAATACATACTCTGTATCCTTGTCATATGATGTATAACCCTGAAATGTTTTATTAACAACTATCTATGTGTATGGTTCTCGGTATACTGTCAACTTCGTTCATTTGCATCCGTTTTCAGATAAAGTTCTGTCAATTATTTATTTCTTGAGTGCTTATTAAAGGATAAAACAACTTTTTCAGATCTAGGAAACTTTAAGTGAAAACAGTCGTAAATACCTTGGCAAACTTTTAATCTCGAAACTGTGACCAAAGACACCAGCAAGCCGATTCTCTGATGAAGGATGTCTCCAAGGATTTGAAAATGCTTTCTATCTTTGCTCACTATACCTGAATGTTTCAGATACCAGTTTCATTAGTTACAGTTCAAACGTACTCTACGTTCAGATGAAGGGATCAGCAGACTATTTCGTAGTCGTTTGAGAGTGATTTCGAAATACCATTCTTGTTACTGTAGTGGGATACCAGTTGCCTCCAATTTTCTACCAACGTTTTAGCGAAACCAGCAACTTTTGCATTTCAGTTTGCTTTCACTACAGTTCGTCTTCGTTGAAAAATACTCTTGTTATACGTTCTCTTTTTTCGTTGTGTACTCGGATTTCAATTTCATTCAAATATTTTTTTTCAATTTTCTTTCTAAATTCCTTCCATCAATTACGAAACTGAATCCATCCAAAGATATATCAGTTTCATCCGTAGTTATCTTAAAGGCTAACTTGAACCATCTCTTGTAAACAACAGACGCTATAAGCAGGCTTCTTCACTGTAATAGTTTGGGTGTAGCTAATTGGATGTTTGTTTGCATTGTTTTGCAATGTCCAGACGTGAAAAAATGGCTTGTATGCACGTGGTATTTGTGTTAGGCAATGAGCCTATTCTTGATTAACTCTGAGTGTTGTTTTCATATGCGACTGCGAAAAAAAAGACAGTAGACAGTAGACACGATACATGATATGCATAATACCATTATGACAATAGCCTATCTAACTTAATCATCAAATATAAACCTGAAACTAGTCAGTTTGTACGAATACTTGCAACTACACGTGAGGTTAGGGAAATTGAAGATTTACCATCGATTATGCGTTGTTTTTTTTGCTTGATCTTCCCTTGAATCTCGAGAAACTCAAAGACATATATAAATTCTGAAGACTTATGCCGTTCTCCTTGAAAACTGATACTTCCACCGTGACGAGTTTAGTGCATTAGCTTGAGGTTTTCTTTATGGCAGTAGTAGTCACTTCTGAGAAATTGCAGCCTTAGAAGGAACAAAACATTGAGCTTCAACCGAACATTTGTGCTGGCTAACTTTTATATTTTTTCGTCCCACTCGAAAACATTTCCTATGCTTTCAAATGCTTTTGTGTCACCTTCATGCTTCCTTTAGTATACATCTGCTTTCTCCGGTATCCCGACCTCTTTCACTGTTCTCTACAATTTTCATGAAGCCAAAATCCCAATACTCACCTGGGTACAACTTTCTCATTATGAACCGTCCAAGTTTCTTACCAAACTCAACCATCTCTACTCTCGTTACAAATGCCTTGTGTTACACAATGTAAAGGCTAATCTAGACAGTAATTTACCACAGTGTAAGCTATCTGGGGGAAATAATGCGCATAAACAATAACGTATAGCCTAATAAAAAGGGCCGTATAGCTAATGATAGAATATTTCTGCTTTACATACGATAAAAATTTCACTCTCGAGTAAAACACTCGAATATTCGGTCAAACAATGTTGAAAACAAGTAATTGCTAGGGATATGCTTCATTTAATTGTATAGCTTACCTGTATGAATACGTTGGTGAGCCTTCAAATGAGAACTTTTCGTATAAACTTTGGTACAACCTGAAAAGTAGAGAGGAAAATGAGGGGATTGTAGTTTGTACCAAGTCGTCCGGATGAGTAAACATTTCAAAATTTATACCTACCTGGAAAATCACAGTGGTGTATTCGGCGCTTTTCCAAGTCGGGATTATTTCGCCTATTATAACGTGGCATAGGAGGTGTTATGTTTACAGCAGATATCATGGCTGTAGTAGTATTACATCTACTTCCCACGCTTCCAGAGGTATTGAGATTTGAAGTAATAGAATCCTGTGTAACTCCCCCTGCAAGTAGAATAGGTGCTGGTACCAATGCAGGTGGTGGAGGATTGCTTTGATGTCTGGTGGAAGTGGAATTGCCTCCACCGCCAGAAGAACCTGAGGAGGAGGACGAGGTAGTAGATGAGGCGGACGATGAGCTTTGTTTAATAAAGTAAGGGGGAGGAGGCGTTCGACGGACTACATTTGTGTGAGTAGTATTCGATGTTAAATCTGTGGTAATAAATGAATAATACAAAAATAATTTATGCATATGAATAGAGTTTAGGCTTGTTTATCATTTGCATTTACATAGGTACATATTGGGAGAAACGTCGCAACTCTCCCCAGTCAAATTATTCATGTTCATGACATGAGCTTTGATCGTGACTTGTGACGAGAAAAAAAAAACATTTTTTGTGTAAATTATCGAACCGACTTAGTTTGTAATGGGATTTCAACAGGCATGTTTATGTAAAAAAAGACAACGAAATGTTAGCAATGTGCAGATTTATTGGACCGGTAATGTCAACAATTAATACGGCAACGTTTTTTGTTTTGTATATTAAACGCAGTTCTCTTAAATAAATCTCCTATCATTTTCCACGCTGCCATATGATATGCGTATAAATTATGCAGCTCATTATAGATTCGTTTGTACCTGTTTCTGCGGAAGATACGCTGCCACCACCTTGTGGGCTGTGAGTCGGGACTGTAAATGGGGAAGATGTTCGCTGCTGCTGGTGAGGAGTAACTGAATTATTATACCCCATTTTCAAATTAGGATAACGATACTGATGATGGTGGTGTTGCTGAGTTGTTGATGAATCCATGACCCCCGCTGTTACACTAGGCACCATATAAGGTGCAGCACCAAAATGGTTTTGAGCACTGTGTTGTTGTTGTTGCTGAGGCACAACTTCCTCCAGTATAGATGCTCCCAAAGAATTTGCGGAGCTGTATGACTCTCCAAAGGTCGATTCGTTATTGCCACCATTGCCCCCGACACCCTCCATTTTAATTGCAAAGTCGTCCCAAGGTGGCAAAGCCACAGGTCCTGGTCGGAGGAAAACGTCGTCATAAGGTGATCCGGTTCCAGTGGTCATTGGTCCACTGGGATTGCACTGAATTGGAGAGACAACTTGGTGAGACGACGGACTAATGAGATGTGGAGGCAGTCCAAGTGGACCCCCAGTTCCTGATAAACTGCCATAAGAACCACCCATTGTCGGTGGCACCACAGAATGTTGGGAATGGCTGTGATGTGTGTTTGCGCTTACATGATGGTGGTGGTGGGTATGTTGATGGGGATGATGATGATGGGAGGGATGGTGCAAATGGTGTGGAGGGTACGAGGCATGATGCGGTGGTGGAATGAGATTCATATGGTGAGGTAGCACCATTCTCTGATGGTGGGGATGATGGGTATGATGAGGATGATTATGCGAGCTATGGTTCACTAGAATTGTTGGTTGTGGTATGGTCTGAGCTAGGAATGTCATCCAATGGTCCTGGCGTTGCTGTTGGAGTAGGTACAGGGGTGCCTGTAGGGCTAGGTCCGATGTCTGGAGGACCGAGCAAGTTGTATTCAGTTTTACTGTGCTTCGTCCTATACTTTTCCAAGTAAATGTCTAGGTCATTTTTATCCTAAAATTATTAAAAAGTAATTTATCAGGTTTTTAGATTACAAACAACGATAAAAATAGTGAGCTCATACACAAAGATGTCCAATTTCCTACGTCTGCAGTTTAATACAAGTGTATCAATTCCTTTAAAGCATCTATGAGAACCAAGCCATAAATATTTTCAATAAAGTGTCATCAAATTGCATCTTTTACTTGATCAGCATTGTGTTTGTTCTTTGTAAAATAAGAGTGCATAAAAATCTGACAATGTTTCATTGTTTCACAATAATCCAGAAGTTTTTTTTAAAGTGACGCAAGACGCAAGAATATTGTATTTTCAACGGAATAAGTACTTGGTTATTCTTCTCTGTACGATTTCTTACAGCCAGTAACAGAAATTCCTAACCAAAACACAATACGCAAGAGATTATAGTGCAAGACCAGCTTTGCGCTTTTAATTTTTTTATTTTACTGTTTTACACAAGGCAATATCCGTTCTTTTTATCCCTCTATTGTTTTGAATTGCCTTCTTTATGATTTCTGTGAGGGGAACTTGTAGTTAAAGTGGTAAATATTTCCATACTTTTCAATGGGGCATTTACTGTGCCACTGGTACAAAGTATGAGTTATGGATGCAGATAAAATAGTACTTCTAATACTTGAAAGTGACCAAGTAATACAACTTTGCATGATAATTCATGATAAGTAAGAGCACACATTGTGACAGATGTTAAGCAATCAACTTACATGAGCATTTCAAAGGATTTCATAACATTTTGGAATTTGTGTCACTTTGCCCATGGCTCTTGAGCAGTCTATGTTATGAATAAAATGTCTGGACAGCTAGAACGATTTTGCAGCTTAAACAACAACGACAACCGATTTGATGATTTTTAAAAAAAGTTTTAGAGCTACTAGCTCCGTCTCGATGAAATAAAACGTTGCCAGTAAAATTCTATCTGCGATTGGATACAAAAAGTCACGACACCAGCTTACAGTTGTGCGCACTGAAGTTCATACAGGGATGATTTATAATAACAATAAGATTGATTCATATTTATCCTGAAGGGAGAAAATTTTCTAGGCTCATATTGGCTCCATTTGGCTGTATGAAAATTCCTAGGGTTCATATTGCCACTTTTTTGTATTTATTTATAGACTTATAAAGTTACAAACATTGAATACTTCAAGAATGTACATGTCGTCCTTTTTTGATTTGGAAAATTCAAAGGAGAAAAAAAAAACGAAATCGAATTGAGCATTATTGAGTTACTTGACATTTACATAGCAAAACTTTTCATACACATACATATCATGACGCTATTCCACACTAATAATTCGTTTGTTTGGGCATCACATTTTCTTGGTCTTGTTCTTTCCTTGCAATGCATAAAGCTCTTTTCAATCTCACAGGTTTACGTGACTTGGTGACGCACATTTCCAGTACAACGAAATAATGGAAAAGGTACACTTGAATAGCCTCATTCATGATGACGCTGCTGAAGTATTTGTACTGGTATTCTCCTCACAAACCCGACAAGCTTCAATATTTCCTAAAATATTCGTTTGCTTCAAATTTACGCACTTCATTCGTCTTTTTGATCATTCTGAGAACCTTCAGGGTATATACTCATATGTAAATTCGTTGGCGCATAAATTTACTGGCTCCTAAATCCCGTGTACGAGCCATGCTGTCGTGGAATTGATAAGCTAAAGATGCTACAGCTAGAAAACTGGAAGTATTAATATTATTCTTGTCAGAAAGGGATTAAAAAGCTTTCATTTTAGTTTTAGTTTAGCAAATGCCCATTAGCTGCTGTTTTTACAAGTTACATTAAAAAAACATGAACTTTTCTGTTTCGTTATCAAGACATTCGTTACGGTTTTAAGCGGGTCATTGATTTTGTCATCGAATTTAAAGAGTTCGGAGGTAGACACAAAAAAATCTTCGTGATCACTTAATTACTGTCTTATATAACGTCTTGAGGATGCCTTCGAACGAAATCCGGCCTAATACTATATTTTTCGCAGAAAAAAATGTACTTTCCTCAGGCTTTTTTGTGTATTTTTTTCTCGATGCGAATGTGAGCCTTTCACATAATGTTCTCCTACGATGTAGTAGGAAAGTTTTGTAATTTAAGTGTGAACTATTAAGGATTAGGTTTGGTTCTCATGTGAACGTGCAAGCAAGATTACCTACGTAGATTTAATAAGCAAACGACTAAGTTGTAAACTTTTTCATCCGTCGGTCGTACAATAATGTTAGTTCCATGTAATGCATGTTTCATTTCTATTTTAAAGTAAAACATGCAGAGCAACTCACAGAATAAAGTTCCGTGTGGAGAAAGTAGAGTTCAGAATTTGAAGTGTTTTTAAATGTGAAAACACATCGAGTCTCAATTAACCCCATGTACATAAGTTACTTTCATTTTAATATGCAAAAAACTTCCTGATTTAAAAAAAAATACTGATATGACCTAACTGTCCTATTACAAAACATAATATTGTTCATTCTGTTACACCAATCAAAAGTGAATAGAAAAAGTATAATGTATGCATATTTACGCCACACCTGTCTATAAAAAGTCTAGTCTTACGCGGTGGTCGGCCAAGCCTTACTATACCCTACCTCAATATTGTTCGCCAAGTTGTGCGTCATGTGTATCTAGAGAAAGATGTTCCCGAAGTGCCCCACCCAACAAGATCATTGCATTCCCTTTTTTGTAAGTGAAATGAATGAATGGAATAACCTTATAATCACAATAACAACGGAACTGATAGGCAACCACGTGGCAATTTCGAGAGCGTGACTTTTTCTTTCACACCGCGATTCAATTTCTCACCTGATTAGGGAATCCAATTGAATGATCCACACTGTGGCTATGACTATTCACTCCCGGTGAAGAAGAAACTACAGAACTACTGATGCTGCTATTGACGACGATGGCAGAGGCACCGCTCTGCTGTGTGAATGTATGGCTCGCCAGAATGTCTGATGAAGCTACTCCAGCTGAACTTGCAACGGATTCTGTAACCGTGTTACTACTCAATAATGCTTCTGGAGGAGTTAACAGGTCAGGCACTATCTGATCATCATCAGTGTTATTACCACTAAAACAGTCCATGAGAGACACCATGTAACTGCCACTACTATCCATAATTACTTCAACAAGCTCGTGCCCGTGCATGGCACAAAAAACAGGAGAAATAATAATTTACAAACGAAGCGAAAACTTTCTTTGAAGAGAACAGATGTTGACACTATTTACCGTACTATAGTTAATACTTTCACTAAAATAATCATTGCAACCAACCGATTTCCGTGAGCTCTTCTCTATTTTATCACCTTTTCTTGATTTTATCATCTTCTAGTCATTATATCTTTACCTATGATATTCAATACATAGTAGCACCTCATCTTACCAGATGTGAGCGAATTTTTCATAACATTTATTTGTCGAAATATTATGTCGTGTTGCTTATAGGTAAAAAAGTAGAAACAATGGTCACTTCTCGCGTCTGCAACTGCAACTCATCCATATAGATATAATTTCTTTTTTACTTTTCCTTCATCTTCACTGACAAGTCTTTGAGTTGGCGGTGTCTCACATATCTTGCGAGAATGATCCTCCGCTGATCATGTCGTTGTTGTGGTTTCTTGTAATGTAAGCCGTGTATTCAAGATCGCAAGCTTGTTTGTTCCGTTCCTCACTGCGGTTTTGATGTTATATTGACATGTAATCCTGATGAGCTGATACAAAGATGTGATTTTCCCTTTATGGTACAGTTACTGCTGATGAGAAAAGTATGGTATATGATGATGATGACAATAATAAACATACATGTCACACTACAAATAAATAGTTTGTCATTTTTCTTTGGTCGTTCGCTTGACACTGTAATGTAATCAGGTATGGGCAACTTTGGAACGCGAGGAGGATGACTCTTTAACTGTGGCGAAAAGATGAGACACTTTCCTTATCAGTAGCTCTATTTTTTTCTCCATGTGATAAATGTAAAACGTTCACAGAATTCAAAGATGTGTGCAGACTTGTAGCACGCAAAATGTCTTTCAAGCGCAATACTACGTAGTAAGAAAAAAACTCCGTTGCGCTCCCAAAATGATGAAAAAAGTCGTTATCATTGCGACAGGGTAAAAGTAATCATTGACAAGTAAACTGTCGTGTACATTAATCCTATATTGAAGCTCTTTTTCCAATTAAACTCTGTGTGCAAGTAATTATGACTCAAGAAAGATAAACTCGTGTGTGTTTTAAATTTTTTTAAAAAGTATGTGTTGATTTTTTTGCGTTCAACGTTTTTACTTATTTGCTTAATACCATGTAAAGAGGTGAAATGACCTCTCGGCTACTACTGTTGATACGGTGATGTCGCAATAAAAGGCT
>VICI01000729.1:0-31328 GCA_019593645.1 Akabosia matsudoensis
TGTTATTTTGGATGGGGATGCCTTCGCAATCATTTACTTTTTTATAGCCCTCCCTAAGTTATTCCACTTAACTAACCAGCTTGTTAAATAGCTCCCCAACCACTTTCTTGCTACTCACTAGAAGAGTTGTCCACAACCAATATTCTCACTGCCTAGTAGAGGGCCACGCATTGTTTTGTTGCTTGCTTTGTTGCAAGACGTTGACTGAACAACAGGTAATTTTTTTCGCGTGTAAAAAGTACATCTTATAGCGAACAAGTTTAGTCTACTCAGTAGCCTTCGTTCAGCGTAGATAAAACTTGCTCCACGATTTTTTTTTCTCTCTCTCTCTCTCATGTATTCTCTTTCAAGAGAAAAACTGGCTTGCATCCTCATTATCCCTTAGTAAGAAAATATGTCGGTACGCAAATGGCAGTGTAATGTGTACAATGTGGAAGTAAGATGATATATAACTAGTGATCTTTAGGGCACACTACTATACTATTGAAGAAGTTAGTCTTCCGCCGCCGCCACCGCCATCACGGCTGGTTTCATTCGGATTCAAGTTGAGGTTGCATTCATCATTATTTTATCGTGAATTCATATGAATGCCAAAAAAAATCTTTTATACATTTTCCATCTCCATTCTGTACTGAGATAATGCACAAAAAAAGCCTGCATTATACGAGTTTACTTTGTGGACCAGGATCATTACTGAACATAAACTGACTTTTCGCAAAATCATCCCAAAAATAAGTTGAAGCCGGTTTTTTTCCTCAATATTATTCAACTTTTGTATGGAGATTCAACATAAACGTGTAGTTTTAAAAACATGTAGAGTAGGAAAGCTAACATGACATGAGTGGCGCATGTGACATGACTATTTTAGATAATAATTTAAACATTTTGCATGATGTACGAGTGTACGAACGCTAATCTACATAAGATGACAATTTAGTCATAATGGTTGCATAGGACGCATGGGAAAGAGAATCGAAAGTGTTTTAGGATACGATGATTCACACTATGAAAATCTAGGCGGCACTCCAGAGGCAGAAGCGCTATTAGGCATAAAGATGTATTCCACTTTTGCCCCCACTCGAACAGGTGTACACTTGCATTAATGTGTTATAATCGGTGTGATGATGATTTCATCTATGAAAGCTGTCATATTTTGCGTACTTGTCATATACGATGGAATATTGAATTGAATCCTTAATGTTTCGATAAAGTGAGTAACCCCGAACGATATGGTAATGGATGGTACACGTGTGAATGATCTGAACTCTAAGTGTAGATGATTTTATTGGTACACTTTTTTTGGGCAGATACAAGACTTTCCATTTCCGTCTGTTTTCTTCCATTTCGTCTTTTCCACGTTCTAACAGCTTTTCTGAATCAAAACATTTCACTTCTACAGGTTATACAATTTATGGTTTAATTAAGGTGAGACGTGAAACTGCATATACAATATACAGTAGGGTTTTTCAAATTCGGATCAAGTCATTCGCAAATTCTTCATTGCTACATCGAAAAACTCGCAGTAGAAAATGAATCAGTTTCCAAAAAAAATTAAAATCGCAGTACATAAAACCTTACTTTGATTTCTCAACTTTAACGATAAGGCATGATATTCTTAAGTGCATACGTTGCATACTTAACTGACAATATGCAAAAATGATTCTGTAAAAGCGAAGATTTAAAGCTTTGCTATGAAAGAAGTCAAATCCAATTCGTCAACTCAGAAGGATATCATTTCCTGCAATACTTTCGTGTAATTGGGCTAGCTGTGAAACGGCCAGAATTGTAATGAAAAGAAGGAGAGTACGTTTGTTATACATTCAGTTTTTTCATATTACTTTTACTTTTCTCCTGATTAGTCAAAGAGGTTAAGTTTTATTTGCTTGATTGCTGGATACGGCGGAATCTGGCAAGGCTATAAAACCCGAAGAAGATAGCCTTCTTATTTCTTATTTTATTTATTGCTACACTAACAGAATAGCTTTTGATATATGAGTGTAAACAATTTGTGTCTTACATATATTCTCATGAGCTCATCTTAAAACAAGTGAAAGAAAATTTCTCTCTCAGGAAGAATGATTGTGTGCTCCTCATGTTTTTATTTTATTTTTTTACCTGGGGTAGCGTTAATGATGGAAATTTTTATATGAGCTGTTATACATGAGATGAGTTTCACGAGAGATAATAAAAAAAGAAGTGTTCGTTTTGTTTTGAAAATCAAAAGTGTTTTGTATGCAGGCGGAGTAGCCAATAATATCGTTACGACGTAAACAACTGAATCGGTAGTGGACCTGTATCGTTTTACTGAATAATTTCAGCTTTTTCCTTTCTGTTACGACGAAAAATAACGCAATGCTACATCTTCTTGTCCCATCCTAGGCAGTAATCTTTTTACTATGATTTTCAAGATGCTGGTTGGATATATGCGCAGAGCCGGAAAGCTCTTCGTCTTGTACGGGAGTTGAAAGGGGCTGAAGATTTTTCTGTTTTCTTGGCAGCAGGGCTGTGTTGTTGAAGTTATTATTTATTGCTGACGGAACAATATATGGACTGGGTTCAATGTAAAATGAAGATGGGACAAAAAAATATTGAGACAATATATGAAATATCTAACATACCTGCATTTTGTAAGAAAACTCTTGGGGTAATTTGTCTAGTATATTATTACTCCTTAAATTATTATAATCTTTTCACTTAAGCTCAAGGGTCGAATATGGTAAATTGCTAGTTTTCTTTTAACCAACCGAGTCATGATTATTACATTGTACAGAAACCTATTGAGTTCTGGTTTTCAATAAGTGAAAGAAAAGGTTGCATTTTTATAAATATAGAATTGACGGTAACGACTACATACGCAATGTGTGGTACAACTCATTTTAGATTAGAATTTTGCAGATGAAAAAAAAATGCAGAGATACCGACTTATTCTTTTACTTAGTAATCAATTATGAATTCTCAATAATATTTAAGAATTATTTTTACTTCTATACATCATACAGCCTCGTAAATGCATACGATGAGCATTATTGCGAGAAGTCGTACATTTCTTTCCTAAACTTTGGTTTGGTGCATACAAATCAACAAATCAATGGGTCACAAAATAAATACGCCTTGGAATCTTGAATTTTTGATCACCGTCACTGATATGTGTGGGAGGAGCATACAAATGAATATTCATATACAGATAATTGTGATTTACAGAGAACCCCAGTGAAAAATATTGTTCCCTTAGCCTTTTCATCAGGAAATTTATCTTCCAGAAATTACTTAATCACTGGAACACACAAGAAAACGCATCAGTCATTGTAAATTTATGTAATCGGGATACTTTTGACAAGGCTGAGGTTACTCAGCGATTACAATAGTAAATTTGATCATTTTTAGGTATATCTAGATTTGGGAGGCATACAACTCGCGTCATTATCGTGTGTCTTGTTTTTATTAGTTCTGGCTCTCGCTTTTATTTATCTGCTAACATTTGGCACTCGTAGCTATCAAATCAGCAAAGCAATGATACAGTTTCTTAATTAGCTGTTTAAATCATCTCTCAATGAAGCCATTCTGGTTTGGTTGGTATTGTAAATACGTGTTGTACCTGACCTATAAGTATATTACTACGCAGTAGAAGTGTAAAAAAAATTAGCCCACAAACTTGCATTTTGTTACTTGTTTGATGGGTGAACCCAAACACCAACTTTCAAGGAAACCGTCAGTTCGGAGAAAAACGGCAAGATAACTTTGTTATTATTGTCATTTGTCTTTACACAGAAGGTGAAAAATAATTTATTTTTGTTGAAGTATATCGTTCTGCTGCAAATGATGTAAGAGATGTATCAAGGAAATCTAAATCATTTAGGCAGAAAATAAATTATCTTATCTGATGTGTAGCTCTTTTTGTTAGCCGATCGATAAATCAATC
This sequence comes from Akabosia matsudoensis, assembly GCA_019593645.1. Taxonomy (NCBI): domain Eukaryota; kingdom Metazoa; phylum Arthropoda; class Collembola; order Entomobryomorpha; family Paronellidae; genus Akabosia; species Akabosia matsudoensis. Next base: position 3,920 of record VICI01000729.1, read on the forward strand.
TTTCAACTTTTTTACTTCTAGCAGGAATGAGATGTCAAAACAATTTGGATGATTTCAGATTTGGGTTGGTAAATGGTAAAAATAAGTTAATAGATTTGTTAACTCTACGTCTCTGGTTGAATAGAACCTAATGAAAAGTTTCGTAAATCAATTTGTGTCAATTACATTACATGCTACGGTTTCTATAATAATTGATCAACAGAATGGTATAACTCATTGCAAGTTTTTGCTACGATTATATTGCTACAATGAATCAATCCTCTCGTAATGCGTCTAGTATAAAATTTTCTTTTACAAAACATGCCTTTTATCTGCCAAGTCTTAAGATGATACAAGTAAATAAAGTGTGTCTAGCCAAAACGTGTCCTGTTCTCCCTATTTTTACTCGTAGAATATAGAAGCTTAGAGCTAACGCACTTGTCAGGCATTTTCTTTGTGTAAACCTGATTACCACAACGTTTGCTTTTACTTACTTTGTAATAAATGCATTTGTGTCTACTTTCCTAAGAATCTTACTCCATAACCGACGCAAACAACTGTTTTTGCACTATTTCATAACCCAAAATCTTTCTTGTAGTTTACTCGAAGAGCCGTGGATTTCTGAGGAGCACCATTATTACGCTGCATTCTTAAGGCGGCTACAAATACTATGAAATTTCTCCGACAGACGGTTGTTTAAAAAACATATTATATTCCATAAAGGATGATGGGATGGGTGACATATGAGCTTGCTATTAAAATGATGGATGAAAGTGTACATGAGTCCCTGTTTCGCTCTAGGTTTTGCTCCATGATGCGTAAAGAAAATAAGAAAGATACAAGGTTGCTTGAAATGATGATACATAACATAAAGCTTAGTATTGCATAAAAAATATTATTAAATTTGCATTACGGTGCACATCAGGGCCTCTACTATATAAAACAGCTCGCGCTGTTTCGTCTCCGAATTAAGCAAGGTTGCAACCAGAAGCCAAACAAAACCACGTGTGGCTATATGTCAACTGTAGGAGAAAAAAAATGTAAACAGGGTGGGCGAAACGAGACCTTTCTCGGTAGACAGATTGGACAGAAGCAGCTCAAAACAGTCGTGGGTTCCAGTCAATGATTTTATGGACTGTTTTTTGCTTGAAGGATAAATAAGCGACTTACCGTGCTCTAGATAAAAAATTTATGACACTTAGTGGGTAAAAATACATGTCGATCAGTGCTCATGTATTACATTATCGAAAGCTATCGATCTTGAATGCCTCGTAAGAGAAGTGAATCATACTTTGAGACTACTTTGAAATGCTTTCAAGCATGAAAATACCTTCCCGTGAAATTGCAATTTTTTCCACTTAATTTATCTGATTCAATAATGGATTTGGCTAATGGCAGTAGTGATGATGTCTGGATTTTTCAAAAAAAAAGGAAAAAAAAAGGAAGTACAGGCTTATTGGTATATGCCTATATTTTATTCGATAAATCTGTCGGTGCCAATTTATTTTATAGGTTTGATTTATGCATGAATTTGTATAAATTCATACCAAAATGCCCCTATTTTATTAGGGATTCTATCTTTTGGTAACAAATTGCTCTTTGTTGGCAATATTCTGTTGAAAATTACACTAATTTTCGGTATCGGACAAAAGATATGTGTCGTATTGCATAGTTTCGGGACGAGTGTCCGTGTACGCATAATCAGAATAATCCTCCGGATGCAACTCATCAAATGCGGTGCCTGCTTTCAATCCCCCTTTTTTAGGTTGTTTTTGCGGGTGAGCAGTCACATCATCTGACAGTGTTGATGGATCCTCGCCTGTTGTCATTTTCACATAATCAGGGAAAATATGCGTCAAGTCGAGATCTCGGTAAATCATCTTTCGGCGAATGTTCCACAACTTGTTGACTTCCTTTTCAATGTCGGGTGCTGTCACTGGACTTACCTTCCCCAGAGGTAGCCACTTTCCCTTGCAACAAACGGCAGGTTGGACCATAAACGTTCCTGGGGGAAAGTCACAAGACGCTACATAAAAACCCCAAGATTCTAAGTTTAGAGCACAAAATTCTTTTACATTCACCAAGGTTTAAAAAATCTTACATGGGCATTCAACGCCAACGTTAATGACATTTAAGCAAGTGGGGACGTTATCCCCATCCTCATCAAAAACTGTTATGTCTGGATTAATATTAACCTCCATTGACTTCAGTAGTGGATCACTCGTAAGCCAAGTATGTATTGTGGTAATTGCACTCTCTGTCATGCACATGTACCGATTGGGTTGTCTCACAATGTGCGCAATACGTTGTTGCTGTAAACCGGAAATGAGAGTGTCATTTTGAAAGTGAAAGCCGTTCTCTTTTCCAAATTTGTTTCACTCACTTGCAAATGCAGAAAATCCTGGGAAAACTTTGTAAAAATGTAGTTACATCTTGTTGCAATCTCTGACAATGGGATTTCCACGCCCGGCCCTTGCATAGAGTAGTTTCCGGATCGGACAGTGGCATCTCTGACCTCCACATAGCAACCTGTCATCCCTGGCCAGCCGTAGCAGTGTAGTCGAGTGATTGTGCCTGAAGGGAGTCGGCCTATTTTCCCCAGCTCAGATTTTGCCCGTTGAACAACATGCTGGCCTGTAGTTATGAGTTTTCCTGGGCCACAGCTCGTATATGATGCCATTTTCCGGCAAATCTACATAAATTTTTTTTTAAAATGATGGATTTGCAAGAGAGAAAAAAGTTAAATGATTAAAGTGAATCGCTTCTGGGAGCACCTCTGCTATCAAGCAATTTGGACCTTCACCGCCAATGAGAATCCTACAGTCGCTGATTTTGTTTCGGCTGCTGTTAAATGAATTCATTATGCGGATACATTTATATTCCACACGATCCAGCCAGTCTCGAGTGTCCTCCATCAAGGTTTTCGTAAAGTCCTCCATGAGGAGAAACAAATGACACTTGTAAAACGCCATGGGCAGCGTAGCGACCACTTGGGCTTTGTACAAAACGGGAGATGCCAAGTCTGTGATTTCCATTAGCAGTCCGTCCAGGTCACGTTTGGCCGAGTATTCGTCGAAGATGGAGATTTGCAAAAGGAGTCCAAATGGGATCATCGAATACGGGGATAGGAGTTGGGTGAGCATCAGCTCGAGAACTTGAAGAGGAGCGTTTACAAAACAAATATTAAAGATTTCTCCCTCTCGACCTTTACCTTTGTTTGAGATATGACCGTACAACTGAAAAGGGAAATTTGAAATTTTATTTTGTGCGCTGGCAATTGCAAAGTAGCAAGGGACCAAAAATGCATACCAAACGATTCGCGATAACCTGTAACACATAATATAATGTATTCTGTATAATGTTTTGTTTAGGATTTTTCATGATAGCGAAAGTTCAGTTTACATACAGCATCTTTCAAAACGGATGAAGGTATGTCAATCTTAATATCGAAATAGAGTATCGCATATTCGCAAAAGTCGTTTATGTCTCCGATCAAGTATGCTTTTCCGCCCTTATCAGTGAGGACTTCGTAAATGCAAGGGGATCTTTGTATATCCCAGCCTTGGCGGATGTTCATTTTCATGATAAAGTCCTATTGTAATGAAGAAAATACTCAGGGATTTACTGGATTCATAGCTAAGTAAGAGGAAACGCTTGTTGAGTTTACTTTAAAATGCATGGGCTCCATCATTTCCTTGTTGATTTCAATAGAGGGGTTCTGTGTTACGATTTCGTCTGCGATCTTTTCAGCTTTGGCAAACCACGGACAGTCAAACAAACCTACAATCTCGTAACGTGACATTTTGGTTAGCTAACGAGTAGCAGTTTTTTTCTTCTCTTTTCTCTTTTTCTGTAAGGACTGAAACGATGTGGCGGAGTATAAAATACAGATCATTGATTCTTATCGATATATATCCTTATTATATCGGTTCAAATCGACCCATGACTACAACTGGAGATCATCAATCAAAATCCAACAATGGAAAGAAAGACATAAATGGATGATGAATAGAATTGACAACACAATATGCATATGTGTAAAACAATTTATTAAAGTTTTCGTACTTAAACTGTTAGCGTGCAAGCAACTCATATTTATACAGCTTAACCCTATATAACTATACACACTCGGTTGTATTCCCGTTTTTTTTACAGAATATGTACACATATTTTTGAGGATGCATGAAATGTACACGACATATTATTGGGGCATGTCAAAACTTCAAACGATCTGCCGAGGTTTACAGCTTGGAAAACTGCCTTTCGTTCGTTTATGCTTCATCCTTCTGTTCTGGAACCATACTTTCACCTATACGCGAACAAATATAAAATGTAGGCAATTACAATTAAAAAATTTTCTGTTGGCACCATTAACGTGCTACATTTAATATAGAATTACTCGCACCTGTCTCTCTGTTAAATCAAGGGCGACAGCTATTTCATAGCGTCGTAGTCTCGTAAGGTAGTTTGAGCTGGTAAACTCCCTCTCAAGCTCTTTAATCTGCTGCTTAGTAAATGCAGTTCTTTCTTTTCGCGATTTTCCATCAATATCTGTTTTTGAAAATAAAATAAAAAGTAACATGAATACTTCTGTCAAATCCCGCATAACCATTTTAATCCTATTACAAATCTTACCAAAGTCATAATCATTTTGCGAACAACTCTGCTTATCCTCTTCGTCCTTTTTTGGCTTTTCATATGCGAAAAGCTTCAAGCCTTCCGTTTTGTGGTTATCTTCATATTCGACATCATCATAATAGTTAAATCCTGGGGGGCTGAATGACTTGAGCTCAGGTGTAGAAGAGATATCTCCAGTGCAACTGTTCAATTGGCTTCTGGGAGAAAGTTGATACACAGACGATGATGTCTGGCCCTCAAACCCGTTTCCAGCATAGATTTTCTCATCACTTTCATGAGTACTAGACGCCGAGCTGTTCCCACTGATGCTCCCCGGGCTCCCAGTAACTTCATCAATATAAGCCGCTTCCCCATTAGAATAACTTTGGAAGTTACAAGTTTGATTGAAACAATAACTGTCAGTGTCACCACGACCTTCCTCTCCTCCAGAGAAACGTGCATTTGCCTCCGTAATTCCTTTAATTGAACAGCTTTGATAATGTGTGGGAGTTGAATAGGCGGATATTGGTGACGAGCTTAGAAAACAATTTTGTTCTGGAGTGTAGAAGGCATGCTTGTATGAACTACTGGGTTGATGGTATGCGGATGCGGGCGAGTTGTTTGCGTAATCTTCTTCTCTACTCATCTCTGGAGTATAGCATGGGGCAAACTGAGACTGGCCAGATTCTGAATTAAGCCTCCATCCGTATCCAATAGTATTGCCACGAGATCCGTTAAAACTCTCTTCCCCACTTGGGATATTAGCACAAATTGACCATGTATTATTACACTCCATCGTTGTATATTTATGATAATTACAGTCCACTGACTTTAACTGAACTCCACAAGAAAACTACAAGTGCTTGTGTAGCCTTTAATTGCTGTTTTACTTTTTACAATGAACCAAAACTAAAAAAAGAGTCTTTAGAGTCCTTCTGGAATGACTGTCACCGAATGAATGACAAAAAAAAAAGTTTCAAATGTGCTTTTAAATGGGGCTATAGCAAATGAACCTGAACTTCACACATTAATTTGTTTTACATTTTTTTGGAAGAGCTGAAGAATTACAACACTGGTCTACTGCACTCTAATACGTTATTTGAGGTGGTGACCACCTCCAAGACGGTTTACGGTTACCAAAAGGAAAGCCAACCGACACTGGAGAGTAGCGCAAGGGTGCTGATGACGAAGTCATTACAACTTCCGTGATATACGAACCCATTTTTACTACATTTCTGCCCGCACTCATCCGTTTCAAAGTTTGGAGTATTAACACTGAACCAATTTTCTGTCGGGGAGGATCAGGTTATTTATGTCAACAAACGAAATCCGGAGGAGGGCTATCCTTTTTTCTCTTTCTTTTCTCTCAAGAGACCGACCACCAGCCAGCTTCTGGGTTACACACACTCATTCCTCACGAACAACCCTGTGTCAACATAAAACACCCCAAAAATCAAATTCGTTCAAGATATTTTTCAAATTAGCTTTGAATCGCTGTTACAAAACGATACAAAATTTGGCTGCAGCTCCAGTTTCAAATTTTCATTCACCTTCAACTTTGGTCTATGCCTATGTCTACAAAACAGTTTACCAATTTACACCCCTCAAGAATTTTTCTTTTGATGTGTGCATGCAACTTGGGCTATCCTTTACTGGTCAAACCAAGAGAAACTCGTTCTTTGACAATTTTTTTCGCTGTCTAGTCTATTGTGGACCCAACACCAGTCACGGCTACCAGACTGTTTGTCGCCACTTAACTGAATATGACACCAACCGATTTCAGGGGTTTTCTCTTTGAACATTTTTACCGAAAACAATCAACTTGTAGAACTCACTACTACTTCCTCTTTCTCTTTATTTTCAATGAATGAAAAAATAAGTTGTGCTTCAATGAGAAACTTTTCTTGAGACATTTGTCGACCAGCGTGGTTAGCCAAATAAACCGTCAACATGTTTTGAGGTTTTTTGCAAATGCTACACATGTATCAGCTTAAATTATTTTGTTTGTATTACCAAAAATTTTTTTTTCAAACTATGCCCAGTTGCAGAGAAAATGTAGAAGGAAATTAGTGATGTGTTGGTGATGTTTATGATAATATGATGCATAGATCTGTGCTGATGACTGAAATATTTTTAATGCTACAGGCTTGTTATTTTTTTCCACAAAATTGCTTCTGAAATTGTTTCATGTCATACATACAACATAAACATGTATGATACAGCACGCGCTTTTAGCTGTTGATTCAAAGATATACTCATATGAAAACGTTGGAATTATTGACGAATACCGAACAAAATCTGGAATCCTCATCAGAACCAGAAAAGAAAATAGTTCAGGCAGCTCATCAGTCAGAAGAAAAGTGAATCTTTCTTTGACACTTTCATTCATACGCAAACGTTTTGCCTTCCGTTAAAGCCCAAGAAAACAAGTAATGATCGTCATAAACTTTTTTTTATTTGATACTTGTGGTATACTCCATTCCTTGTTCTGCTTCCAAACTTTTGTGTTCAAAGATAAATTTAGTTGAGGAAATTTATTTGCTAGAGCTACTCCTGCTAGACACAGGTTGATTATGATTGATAGGATGAGAAACCAAGAGTATCATTTGGAAACAATTTTACTCGGAAGAAAACAGGGACGAATTTTCATATTTTTGCAGACAAATGGTCTGAAACAGGCTGAAATAATTTATCGTGAGTGATTACACTGGATTGTATCTCACATCACCCCGATGGACATAATGCATTTTAGATAGAACAAAGTACACACAAACTACAAAGTAGGTTTTCGGTAAAAAAACATTAGCGAAATTTATTCCACTCATAGGTCAAAGTCTACACACTATGAATATTAACATTGAATTGAATTATAGTATAACTTTTTGAAGCTAAATCTTTACAAATAAAACTTCCAATTTTCTTGAAAGTGATTTTTTGTGTTGTTTCTAACAAGTAACTAAAATAGATATATTCAGCCTTATCGCTATTTTCTACAATTGAAGTAATACATACTCCTTATGCTTTAACGGGGGAACATTGTTCACGATGAAAACAGAATTCATAAAAGCAAGGTTACGTCGCTGATGTAGTGGGTGTAGTAGACGCAACGGAAACAACGGCTGTGGCATCAGCTGAAGTCATAACTGGAGTAGAAGATATTATCGACACAGATCCTCCAGAGGTAGAGACAGTTGATCCAAGATTGGAAATTTGTGAAACAACTTGCCTTGGCATGTTCATGACGACAGCAGTTGATACCGTGTTGCCAGGATTAAGCGGTCTTCTGATTCTAGCTCCACTAGCTGTTGCTGCAGCAACCAATGACGACGCAGTTTGTTGCCGTTGAATTGGAACTACTACTCGTGTCCCTCCAGCTCCAGTAACCACTTGTTGTTGCCAAATTGCGTTTGAATTTCCAATCACGGTACGAACTCCTCCAGTTGATACACCCCGTGGAGTAGCAACAGTTACCGAGCGTATAACGTTGCCAGCAGCCATTGCTGAAGCCATAGTTGTTCCCTGCATCTGTGGTCTGGATATATTAGTCATCCCTGCCATTGTTGCTGGGATGGCGATAGCTCGCATAGTTCCTGCATTGATCTGGGATACACTTGTTCTCACTGTTGCCACATTTCCGGTTGGTACTCCACTGACAGTAACAGCCCCTTGAACTGCTCCAGTAGGTGTTCGTACAATGGCTCCTTGAGACAAGGCATTTCTTAGCTGGGATGCAGTCAAAGTCGTTGTTCGGACATTTGGCGAGTTGGTCGAGCGTATTGTATTACCTCCTGGACTTCTGACTGTGGCTACTGCTGGTTTGGCAACCCGAGTGGCTGCGGTGACGACAGAAGCAGAAATCGGCGCCCCTCTGGCAACTACCGTGTTTGTCCCGGCGAGCGGCCTGCTGGCTACTACTTGAACAGCTCCGGCGCTCGCCCTAGCGAGCCGAACAGCAGATGAGTTGTTGGCAGCGACAATAGCTGAAGCAGTGCTACACAATGCAGCAGAAGTTGGGCTGGATCCTAGTAAAGTAGATGACGTTGGGATCCTCACTGTAACTGGCAAACTAGTATTTCCAGATGTTGCAACTGATGAAGTCTGTTGCATAGGTTGAGCTTGCTGAATGAACTGAACTCCTTGAGATTGCAGAAGACGGACTACTTGTGACGTTATTCCTTGCATTGGAAGACTACGAATCATTCCTTGTCCACCTCTAATATTCAGAAATGCGACCTGGCCACTCCCAGTAGCACCACTAACAGCTAATTGCATTGTTGACGTTGGTATGGTAATGGGCGCTTGAAGCATTGAATTAGAACCGGCAGTTGACTGCTGATTTGATTGAACGCTACGAATCACTATTGGCTGTGATTTTTGAGGCATCGTCGTCTGCGTGAGACCACCTGATGATGCAACTAATAACTGTCCGGTCAGGTTGCGCTTTGCTATTAAAACGTGTCTCTGCTGGCCTCCTTGGGAAACTCCTGTGGGCAACGACATGGGCAATGTTGCAACTGAAGATGCTACTGGAGAAGCACTAGCAGGAGAAAGTACTGTGCTGAGAGGCTGAGATGCCACCACGGAAATCGGTGACGATGGAACACTGCTTGGAAGGGCTGGATGTCCAGTTGGGTTCGTCGATGGAGAAGCTATGATGCCAGTTGCGTTCTTGGCTGGGCCATACGTTTTTACTTGTCCAACGGAAGAGGGTATAATTCCTGCAGAGGAGTTGGTCTTGACCGGGCTATTCACAGCTGCAGGCCTGAGTCGGAGCGGAGACTGGAATACGGCCCCCTTCACTGGAGATGACGCAGTGTCGGCAGCCTCTTCGAGTTCTTTCGCTCGTCGTTTTGCGCTTGGAAGCGGTTTCAGTCTACTTGTTGGTGGCCGATACATTACACAAGGTTTGCCCATGTCTGCTTTCCCCTTTTCCTCTGCAGCTTCACCGGCTGTGGCTGATTGAATCGATTTTCGTGTTCGACTTCCAGCTTTGATCGTAAGTGGAAGTGGTGGAGCCATTTTGGGAGAGCTCTTGACGGTTTTCTTCTCCGAAGTTGTGTCCCCGATATCTTCAGCTTTCACAGTTGATTCAAGGTCTCCCGTAGTTGCCAGGTCAGGCGTTTGATCATCATTTCCATCGTCCTTATCGAGAGATTCTTTGTTATATCTTTCAGGATTTTGCTGTTCCAGCCAGTCGCAGTATCTTCGAACGGCAGCATTTCTTCGGTCTCCTCTCTGAAACATTATTCGGTTGTAAGCAGCTCGCAGAACTTTGAAAATGTCTCGATTGAAGTACCCATGGCGTAAAAGAGGATCGTAGTAAGGCGTTTGGAGCCTAAGTAGGAAAGAAGCAGAAATTATAATTCAATCTAGAACATGTGGTAAACAAAACAGATACTAGTAAAAGTGCATTCTTACCCGGAAATTACACAAAGTCTGGGAGAAGGAGGCTCCTCCTGTTTTTTGAACTGGCCAAACAGAGCTTTGTAATCGCTATTTCTGGTGAAAGACAAAAGTGTTCGTTCATACTTTCCAAATCTGATTATAGGATCATTATCGTTGTCTTCTTTGCTTTTATGCGGGTTGGGGAGGATGTTTTGAACGGAATAGGAGTGGTATCTCATCATCGGTACAGCTTTAGTTTTGTCCGTCTTTTGTTTCTTCTTTTCCAGCTCCATTTTCTGGAACCGTTCTGCAACAAATACACAATCGATGAGTTGGTGCAAAAATGGTGGAAACAAACGTTTTTGTTTTTAAATCGGGAAGTGGGTTAAAGCAATGTTCAATACGTACCTAGGGACTCAATATTTAACTTGGCAGTTTCCTGGGCCTCCAGGAGCAACTCTTCCTGCGTCAGTGGAAGCGTCTTAGCCAGCTCCTCCTTCCTGGACTTGAATTTCTCCCGTCGGCGAGCTTCAACTTTCCTCCTTTCTTTTAATCTGGACTCAGTTTCTTGTGACTTTTGCTTTGTTGTAGATCTAACACGGTTCTGATTAGGGATCCCAAAAAACGTCACTTGTTTAACTTTTGTTGGCGATGGACTTTCTCGCTTGGGCCGACCAGGTCTTCGTTTTGGTGACTGTGACGGCTCATAAGGTTTAGGCTCAAACGAAGGAGTTTCTTTCATTGAGACATCTTTACTTTTCTTCCCTTCTGTGTCACTATCGCCAGATGATCCTTCATCTTCGGACAAGCTTTCTGACTCATCCCCGCCTGTTTTCCTTCGCTTATCAACGTCCACAGAGGACGATGATGCAGTTCGTTTTCTCTTCCGCGACTCAACTACAGCTTTCTTACTGGTCCCTGGTTTTTTAGCCTTGGGGTCAACATAGGCCTTCGTAACTATTCGTCCGCGTCTAGTCTTCTTCTCGTCGTCTTCATTATCAGCCCCTTCTTCTACCACTTCGTCATCTTCATCAATGTCGAAATCTGAGTCTACCACGTCCTCCTCTTCCTTTTCAGCCCTGTAAAAATCACAAATCAAAGTTATTTATTGTTAGAATTAGACAGCTGCTGAGATACAATTAATTCTGTATTCAAAATAAAATTGACGTACTTGTAATCGTTGTCATCCTCAGTTTCTTTGAACCCACCGTAAGTGGTCATGTAAAATTCATCTTCTTCCTCCTCATTTAACAGCCTGGCCATTTGGGCCCCCGCCCCGGCCCTTCTTGATCTTGTTTTAGCTAAACTCATCTTAGTCTTGACTTCTCGTCGGACTGCCAAGTTTTTTGATACTTAACTACCCACTATTCACAACATTCACTGTTTTTTTCTACACCCAAGTGGTCAACATGTTCCAAGTTGTTTCCAGCATTGGTTTAACTCAACAAAAATGTTTTAATTTTTGTTGGTCACCTGATCCTTTGTTATCAGCTGGGTCGCCAACCATCAACTAATCTTCAAAAACAAAAATACTTCCGGGTGGTTTACAACCACTATCACACCTTGCAGTTCCTGCTCTATTTGACTTCGCGGAATTTATAATGATTCCTCCAAAAACCTACCGGTTAATTAACTTCGTAAACCAAACCGAAACAATCAGCCGGTTTCGTACTCACAAGCGTCTTCTTCCCATTTAGTTATTCTTCCCGGTAGCATTTTCTTCACACAAAAACATACCCATCCCAGGCGCTTCGTCTTCACCCTGTCAGATGTCACTAAAATCCTTGTCTTCTCCGCCGCCACCTCCTTGGTAGCGCTTCAGTCGCATCCACTCAGCGTTTCAAGCTGCTGAATCACGCTAGAAGCCAACAAACTCTGCCCATTTTGAAAAGAACGCTGCGAGGTACGGCGCTCTCTGGTTCGCTAGATTCGAACAACTGGTGGCTATCACGCCGTCATACATTCCCCGTCAGTCTGACGGTATTCTTCCATTTTCGGATACCTTTCTACATTCAAGCACCTTTTTTATGGTCGTCTTTTGATAAAAACAAGGATGAACTTTTGTTTCAAAGCAATCAAAGCATGTTTACTGCTTCCGTTACTTCAACAATGTTATCTTGAATGTTCCCACAGCAGAACTGATGCTCTATTTTATATGCATCAGACCACGTCTTTCGCTGTTTCTTCAAAATACACTGTCAGATAAGTATCTCCATTTTTTTGTTAATCCTTGAGCTTGTCTATGAGCATCCCCTCTATGTTGCAAAATAACTAACTTGATATATGAAAGGAGCGATACGTTTCACATTAGGGTGATTAACAATTAACATTCTAGAAATACTATATGTAACAATTAATTAATTAACCTTTTGCTGTAGATTACAGTAAAATACTACACAAGGACTACACTGTACCAGCCCACACTACATGAGGCCTTCATCATTGCGTGCAGCAGTAAGATTTTTCTTTGAAAAGTTCCTTTAGGTATATTAGGATCTACTTGTATAAGGACTATTGTTATTAGGACCGCACTTTGCTATATCAAAGCCCATAAACAAATTGAAAATCTTATAAAGAGCACCCTTTCACGTAGAAGCAATATAATAGGGAAAAAAGAGGCTGCATTCACACAGCATTTCTAACGCTCCATCAGCAAACCGGTGGAGTAAATTCGCTTTTATAGCATGCATTTAACTTAACAGATTAATTAAAGCAAGGGAGTAATGACCAACCTATAGTGTTTTTCTCCCCGAGTTCTCGATTAAAGGCCCAATGGTCCTTATAGCAAGTTCTCCATAAAAGGCCCAATGGTCCATATAGGAAGTTCTCCATAAAAGGTCCAAATTTTATAAGGACCAGAATTGTTAGCCTTTTGGAGATCCTAATATAGGTATTCCGTCGAGTACTAGCTATGCGATCGTCAAGCATCCACTCGGACAGAGGGACAAACCGACTGATCACTCAGTGCGCGGAATTTATTTTACATATTCGTACCACATTTCTAGCCATGTATAACGTCATCTCATCTTTGCTTTGTGAACAACCATTTTTTCAAAGGAAAAAAATACACTCACCACATCTATCTACGCATACCAGCGTGTTTTGTTCATAAAATTCTCAGCAAAGGAATGAAGAATTTTAGAGCTACCTCACTCACAGTAAAATCCTTAGTTTATCAACCGGTCTTCTTTTTCTTCAACCTCCCTCTCAGTATAGACTTCTCTCTCTTGGACCAGAGTAAAATTGTACTTTTTTTTATAAAACAAAAATACCAACTACTTAAAAAACGTTTTTAGAAAGTGTGTTTTTTTTTACATCGGAAACAAGTCAAAAACACTGAAAAATTATAAATTACTTGTCCCATTATATTTTTTTGTAATAGTTTTTGTACGTCTAAATTAGTTAATTCACCGAGCTTAGAAGTAAGTTTAGTGAATAATTTTAAAAAACAAAAAAAAATCTTCCTTTTTCAACAAGTTTTAAAAAAAGATCCACGTCACAAACAGAAGGGGCCTTGAACGGGACAGCTGCGTTTTTTATATTCCCAAGTTAACGGTAAGACGAAGGATTTAAATACTTTTCAGTAATTTGGAGGGAAATCCTCCATCATCTATGATAAGGGTGTTTAAACATGTGGGTGACGTCATTGATGGTTAAGGCGGGTTGGGAAATGTTAAGGCTCTGTGGAAAGGCTTTTAGGATGGAGACAAATGAAAATTAGCATAAATATTTTAAGTTAAAGTTACATTTGCATAACGCATTATTGGATTGGAAGAAACTTGAAAGGAAGTAGGTTACTTGTTGTTAGGTGAACAACCTTCTTGACAGTTCCCTACATGTAACATAAGCGTAAGCAGGTTGGTTTTTTTTTCTTGGAATTTTAACGGTTGAATAAACTTTTTCTGAACAATAGATATCCAAAGTCACCGATCTTCAAACTCGACACTACACGGCTTCAATTTTTTTTTGTTTTTTGTTCAATTTCTTTTGTTGGATTTTTGCTAAAGATAAAACTAGATTTTGATTAATTGAGAAAAGTTTTAGTTGAGTTGGGTTTTAGTTGCTTTTAAGCCTTTTTTGGTTAGTTTTCTTTTGTTTACATTTTTTGTTTTCTTTTTGTGGGCTCCAGTTTTAAATACTAATAACTCGGCGGTTAACCCCCCCGGCATATTGTATGAGTCAAAAAACCGAAAGACCCGTACTATCTGGCCAGCGCATCAAGACCCGGAAAAGGGGTAAGAAAACTGAAAACAGAGGACAGTTGATGTGTGGTTTTATTTGGTATTTGATTGTTGGCTTTCTTCTGTTTGGTTTACAGATGAACGAGAAAAATTCGATACCACTGGGTTCCGAGACCAATTACTCCTAGGTCTTATAGAAGCTGGCACTGACTTAGAAGCTGTAAGCAAGTATTTGGACGGAGCCGGCGGAAAATTAGATTATCGGAGATATGGCGAGACACTTTTAGATGTGCTGATTGCTGGAGGTCTTTTGGGTCCTAGTGGTGTAACGCCTGGAGATGGCGGTCAGTTGTCCCCCGCTTGTGTTTTCGCGTCGGAGAATAGCATGGAAGCTCTCAAAGGCTATGAACAGGTACGCATTAATGGAAATCCAACTGGTCTGGTCATGTTTGCGGGTACAAGACAATGAATATCTGTTTTTCTTAACTATGTTTGCAGGTGTTCCTCAAGCTGATGCGTCGGTATAAGTATTTGGAGAAGATGCTTGATGAGGAATTGAGGAAGGTGTACAACTACATGAAGCAGTTCACCGATGAAGAAAGGGTCAAGCTTGCTCGTATTTCTGCTCTGTGGATATGCAATGGTTCTCTTATTCCGACCGTCCTCTACTGCATTGCTGCGGAACACTTGGTCAAGGACAACGTTGCCTTGGACTTCATTCTGGAAGTCTTCGTAACGTGGAAGCAGGAGAAGGGTATCAACAACGTCATCTCTATGTTGAAGAAGACAGGACTCGATATGAAGTGAGTTTCGTGTATTCACACGTACGTTGGAAAGGTTCCTTGTTTGAGTTGCTTAATGATACATTATTTGTTTAAAAACAGATTAATGGAATTCTTCCCTCCAAATAAACGATCCCAGGAGCACTTTGAAAAGGCGTTTAACGAGAAAGGACTCGGTGAAGTAGTAAAACTTCAAAAGGCACAGGTACAACATTTGACTATTTTCTTGATATGTCATTGGTGTCGTAATTTATCCCTGGACCACTTGGTGTCATATAAATGTTATCGATAAATTCTCTATTCCCAGGCAAATCAAGAGGTGAAAAAGGATTTGTCGAAGATAGTTGGCGATTCTCTCGCTGACGGGAAAGCTGTCAAGGAAATCATTAACGAAGTTAAGGATTTCTCCACTAAGAACAACTTGGCGGAACATGAAGTTATAACTATCGTAAGTTGACTTATCTTTTTCGCTTAGTGGAAGATTAGATTGGCAGAAGAATCAGAACTTTTTTTTTCATATGTTAAGCTGTGGACCAGTCTTATGACAGCTGTCGAATGGAACAAAAAGGAGGAGCTTGTAGCTGAGCAATCTTTGAAGCACATCAAGGTATTTCGAACTTTCAATGACTTGCTACAGCGTGGGTTCAGAGTGTTTCTTAATCGTGTGTTAACATTATTGTTTGGTTTTTTAAAGACCTATGCGCCCCTCCTTGGAGCTTTTGCAGATACGCCAAGAGCCGAGTTGACTTTGATGCTCAGAATCCAGGACTACTGTTATGACAATATGAACTTCATGAAAGTTTTTCAAAAAATCGTTCTGCTGCTGTACAAAAGTAAGACACCGTACTGATTTCCTCATACTCAGTTTATTTCTACGGTAACACTAACTAATATAATGTTATATCCTGTTTCCACAGCGGATGTGTTGTCCGAGGATGTCATCTTGAAGTGGTACAAGGAGTCCCACTCTTCCAAGGGCAAAAGCGTCTTTTTGGAACAAATGAAGAAGTTCATCGAGTGGCTTCAAAGTGCCGAGGAAGGTATGTCGTAAAACATATTTACGTTTTCTAATGATTTGTACAGATGAGTTATAAACCATCACTTTTTTCGTATATTCTAGAATCCGAGTCAGATGAGAACTGATCCCTCAACCGTGTTGAGACATAAATCGGTTCCTAATCTGCACCCTTGCAAATTCTAGCAGGTCATTCGGGAAGGAAACATTGTCTGTAAGATCTTACTACATCTGACTTTACGTTATCAACTCAGGATTTCCATTTAAAATCAAAAGCAAAAAAAGTATCCAATAAGAAATTGAAATACTTCTCCGATTATTTGGTACAACAAACAAAAATTAAGCATTGAAAACATGAACACACAACAAACCTAAACTGTTAATCAATATCGTCGTCGTGTGGGGCATATTTTGGTCATACAAATTCCACAAAACAAATTTGAAATGTCATTTTCTACTGTGTAATTATTATCATTGTAAGTAAAGTAATAAAAATACCTCATTTATACAGTTTTCTTATGCAATCGGACTTATTCGATCCAGAAAAATAGAGGTGATTTCATAAAAACAATATCCAATTTTGTATGACAAAAATCAAATTTTACAAACAGGTGACAGGGATTCTGCATCTGTAGTTAACAACACTCAAACACAATTTTAACATGATCAGGATGATTTGTATGAGAAATGTTATTCTATTACTTTCCAAGCGTAGGGTATTCATATCGATTAAAGTACTCGAATTCCTTGCCTCCATTTACAGACACGTAGAAGCATAAAAATGAACTTGTGTTACTGTTAATGATTTTGTAATTGTAAGAATAATTATTATTGTGAAACTTGTTGCTCTTGTTAGAATAACAACCCTTTTATGGAAAATCTACGGAGTAAACGAAATAAGGCTGGAACTTTCTTTTTTTTTCAAGTAATTAGTCTATTTATCAAGTGTGAATTTTTCTTCGAAGTAACGATGCTTTAGTCGTGTTTTAATTGTTTTTTTTTTTGATCCTGCTAAACCATATATTCAAATGATTGTAAACTCGGTTTGCATTTGTGTTAAGATGCTAAGTAAAATGTAGCGTAAGAAAACTTGGCTACCTGTATTTTAGGTGTAAGATGAGCTGCTGCTTCTAATCTAAACAGAATTTTATGATCGTGGATTATAAATATTACGTTAAGATAATGTATGAGTTAAAAAAGAAATACAAAAAGCCCAAGTAATCTATATTTTATATTTATTCCCATTTCGTCATTAAAAGGTGATGGTTTATAGTGTAAAACAACAACAAAAAAGTGTTGATTTTCAGTTACAGCTAATACTAACATTCTATTCGTTCAACAAAATGATGTGTTATATCACATTAAATTTCGTTGTTAGTAATCATTCGTACAATACAGATGACATAATCAGATAATAAAAAGAAGCAAGAATTCTTACAAAACAATTTTTGTTCTATTAAGTTTGACTAGATACTACCATTATGCAGCCAAATACTCTTCAACAACAAATCTGGCAGTAAGTATGTTTAAAACAACGGCATCTTCCCCCAGTGAACGCAACCTGTTGATTTCATGAAAGGAGTGTAGGCCGGGACTAGTGCAATTGACAATCTGTACAGCCAATAATGCAACTAATCGCGACCTCCACTATTTCATGCTTCCGGTTAAAGGGCTGATTTGGCGAAAGGGATAAATCGGTGAAAGATGAGATGTTTAAAGATGAGGGTATTGGCCATGGCCATGGTAACAAAACGCTGCGCTAGTCAGGAGCTGTAGATTTCCATCAACGTAGCACTTGTTGAACACCAAAAGGCCGGGACCAGTGCAATATTAATTGTTTGACACAATAATGCAACTGATACCGACCGTGAAGTGAATTCAACATAATTTAGAGCTCTTCCTCACTGTGTTTTGGGATTACATGGTAAAGCCACTCCGAGTGACAAGGACAGCGTTTCGACACCCGACGAAAAGAGGAGCTTCCCTGAGCTCCCAGGACATATTCTGGAATAAAATAAAAAATGTTATAAACATGTACTTGTATGTAATGTGTGCTTCGCACCATTTAAAAAAAAAAGTTTACAGAACACAGCTTTTTCAAAGAATACGAACTCAACACTTTCGTGAGCCGATTTTTTTAAACGCTTGATCTGATAGGAAAATGAGTAGCGATAAAAATCAAAATTAGCTCTAGAGTTCCCTTGTCAAAGACATGCATTGATACATTCATTCGCGCAAATGCTCGCTCGGTTCACTCTAAGCTTGTTTGTTATCTCAATATTAAGGTGATGTCGTACCAGCAAGTAAGTCTTGTATTGGATGAAAACGACCGTCATGAAAAGAACAAGATGTCCAATGGTACTGCGTCAGCGTACAATAACTCAGCCGGAAACTACGACAAAAAGCTAATTGAGTTAAAATTCATGCATTAGCGTGATAAGATTTAACCCAAAACGCATCATGATGCACTCATCAAGTTTTATTAAGCAAGTAAAAGGATGATATCACGACTGGCTATAGTTTTAAGAGACTCGCTCCCTCATCAAAAATGGACGATGATGAGCAGAGGCAAAAGCGGAAACGGGTACTTAGAAATATGTCAGGTGTGCACGTTTCATGGTACCGTGTATGTGCCATCATCACAAAGAACTCGACTCCATTGGTTTTATAATGGTGAGTCTAAATGGTGAAAATATATATTTTTCCTTTTTGAATATTACTTAATAGTAGTTTCGTGCTTCCTTTGGTTCGACTGGGCATAAAAGAGCTAAAAGGATGAGTATTCATGACTTTTTCTTATCATTTCATTTTCCTTCTCTTGAGCGGTAAAAAAGTAATGCCTTTTTGGCATCATCTCTGAAAGCCATCTTAAAAGACAAAAATACATGACTCGCAGGAAATCAGAAGGTACGTGTGTTAAAATAGCTTCTTTCCTTTGGTTAAAAAAACATTTTGCAACACCTTTTCGTCAAAGTTCACTACAAAGCCTTGTGACAGTTTTCTCGTCTTATCTTCAAACCTTATTAATTTTTTGCATGAATTATTGCTTATCCGTCTCACGTGTTAAGTCTTGAGTAGAATGTGCCTGAACTGATCATTACTCCACTTCTGCACCGTGTCCATCATTCCTTTCCTGAATTATTCATGTTCGGTGAACCCAGTACTGAACTGTTAACATCAAATCCTAAATTTCAACCATTGCAAGGAACATTTGAAGGACATGTCCCATCTCAAAGTTTCAAAGGAAAACTACAAAGCTGAGCTTTTAAAAGTATGCTCAGCAATCACAAATACTCATCTATTCCACGTTTTTATCCATACGACTAAGCTTTTCACTGCGTGCAATGCAGAAATACAAGCATAATTTAATTCTCACGTGTCAATGAAATCCCAAACACTGCTTCTGAACACGAGTAAAAAGGAAACGAGTCTAAATGGAAGCCAGTACATTTCAGTCTTGCTTTTTCAGAGATTAGTAAGAAAGAGAGAAGGTCTTCTTCTGAATATTGTTACTCTTGACGGACTTTTACCCTACTTCCAAGCAAATGCCATCAATTCAAAATAATGAAAAGCTTCACTAACAGATCTGTATATGGGTTTTTGTATTTTTATAATGAAAGCATTATGAATGAAGATTTTTTTTCCAGGACATAGGCAAAATAAAATGGTCTACTAAGCTGGGTTTTCCAGGAGTACGCACTTAAATCTTTACACTCGCGTGATTTCATGGAGAGCGATTTTTTCTCACAAAATATGAAACGAGTGATTCACTTCATTCGCCCATCATTTACATTTCAGATAAAGCGTTATCCTAGACGAAGCTCTGTGAACTATTTAAAAAGATGTAGGAAACCTTCCTGCTTTCGTGTTCTACCTTTTTTTGTTTAGATAAAGCAGTCCTATTATTATTGCCGATCATTTCAAAATACATCGCTATAGGTTTCCATTGTATTCCACGAAAGGTAACAAAAAAAAAGAGTGCCCAGGTATGAGCAAGAATGAAAAAAAAAGCTGCTCATGGAGAAGAGAAAGAATAAAAAAGACAGGATGACCATCTGTCTATTCTATTCTTCCCAGAAGTTTTTTTTTCTTCATTTCCTTTTTCCGCTCTGGATTTTGGAGGGATCGCTGATAGAAGAAAACATTGTTATATACGGATTTTCTTAAATAAAAGAATGAAAATGTCCAAGTAGCCCAGCGTTTAATGACCCTGTTTCCTTTACAGATGAAATTCTAATCAATACTGTGTGGTTACCCAGAGGACTGCGATACGGCTCCCATTGACTTTGAAGTGGATGCACATTCGGTCTTGCTCATCCGTCCACTTTCGTCACTAAAAAGTTCAGAAAAACTATCGGCTTGTGGTTGGCTAGTTTCGTCATCGACGCTTAAAATGCGTCTTCATCACGCTCTAACTTTGTGACAGACAAGCAATGAAAAGTCTTTGAATTGAAACTATAGGTTGCTGGTACAGTTGAGCTTCCCAGTATTAACTGGCAATACGGGTTGCCAATTGTAAAATTGCCTAATTGCTTCCTGACGTTTGACTATTTTATAGACATGCCATCTTGATCTGGTTTTGTCATCTTCAGCTTTACAGTTTTATTAGATGTACCGTCCTGTCGTAAACACGCCAAGGTTTGTCTTTTTCTTCCTGGCGCCATTAAAGAGACTACACAAACACTATTTCTATAGGTGAAGATGGTAACAATCAATAAAAAAAATCATACCAAGGTGAAAATAGAATATATCAAGCCCCTCGAGTCTTTCATGCCCGATAGAGCGTTGCATGTGACACTTTTTCTGTCGGCTATGACTTCTTCATGTTTCAAGGTTGACACAGAACTTGAGTAGCTTCTTGCTTTACAGGAATACAAAAGCGACAAAACGAAGTCATGGCAAAAGAAACAATATCTGTGCAACATGTTACACGGTGAAATGGCAAACTCATTCATTGGCATGACTACGTCACGGTTTTATAATTTCCAAAGAAACGACATGGATGATTTGATCTCATTTTCGAACATGACATTGCCATGCAAAACTGCAAAATTTGTGGAAATTCGATGAAAACAGCTAATCCTGCTGTCAGAAACACACGAATTTTAGTGCAGCTGTAAACCATAAGTCGATAAACAATATTTCTCGTCTTAAAGCAGAATGCATACATGTTTTTCTGTCTACTTATCTATCTAAACAATCAGTTATCGAAATTGGTTGTTGCTAAAGTAGTTTTCCCTTTTTGATAGACCATCTGTCACTTCTCACCGAAAGTAATTTCCATGTTTTAGAATTTTGGTAGCAGCCGGCTTGACCTCAAGTCTTACGCAAGCGTGTCTTCATTTTTTATCCCTCCAAGTTATTGACCTACCTGGATCTCTGCTTTGTCCATATTTCGCTCAATTACTCACGTGGCGCAGGAAACAACAACGTTGCATAAACCTTTTCACCTTAAGCAAGCTAGCACATAGCAAACTGAAGTGGAATCGTCCAGAGTTTTAACATCTGCAGTTTACTGGCAACATGTTCGAAATCTTGTTTATCTTAAAAAGCGGGATAAAAAATGACGATGGTGAAACCATCTTTTCATTCTCATGCCCTATCATGACCAAGATGTGATAGTGATGATACTGCAAAGTTAAAAGAGAAAGAAACTGTGAGCGACCAACTTCCGTTGGTGTTGTGTATTAGTCACGAGAAAAAAAGGGGAACGGAGAGGGCTTGACAAATGAAGTTTCGCAGTACAAGCTGCACTTGCAAAAAACCTTCATCGTGATCTTTGTCTTTTATTTTTCGACTAATATGGCATGCACTTGAACAAAGACAACAAAACAGCTCTCAAAAATAACAGCGGAAGACAAAAAAAAAGAAGAAGAAAAGATCACGTCATTTTTATTTATTGTGTGATGCCATGATAACCCTATGATGTATCATTATCATGAAGCTGATGATCACTATTACTTCAAGTCACCATCTGACATTTTCTCAAGAAGAAGTTCAGTCGAATGTCTTTTTTTTCATATTCATGCTATAAAATTGAACCTTGTCTTATATTATCATTATATACTTCAGGCCTGATACATACATATTATTTAAAAATGCTCACAAAAAAGGCAGGCGCAATAAACTCGGGATAAAAGCGTACAAAATTGTCTTGTGACTTTTATATTACATGGGATGTTTTCCTACAAGTCGTAGTCATAGTTAAGAACATTATGTATCCGCTACCACCACCACCGCAACTCCGCCTGAAGCCTGATTGTTGATATGGTGGCTGCTCGCTGCTCATTTCGTGTTTTACTGTCAGCCCTATTTCCCACCTGCCAATGCAGTAATGAGCGTCTTCATAAGAGTTTCATCTAAAACCGGGAATAAATGCCAACTTTGACTTCGGAGATGTGCTCTCTTAAGAGCGTCTTTTCCTTTTTACCGTGTTCATAAAAATTATTGCATTAGCGAAATGGAATCAGGTTTTGTGAGCAACTACAGCAGAGAAGCCAAACAACACGCACACCATCAGTGAGTCAACTGCATTAGCATGTCCCCATGGAAATAAAAATAATAATGAATATGAGGTTTTGAATATTAGTTTCCGATGACTACTTGTGCGAGAGCGAGCATATGTTTGGATGTTTAATTAATCTTGCTATTGTTGCGGTAATATTTTCTAGTCCTTGCATTTCTTCTATTACCTAAAACCGCCCCCTTTTACCAGATGAAAACTACATACAGTGAAAAGTTATCCCAAAAACCATCCATCAGCATCATCTTTTACTCTCAACCAACAGCAATCTGGTGCCGTTTTGTCAGTGTAATGATGACTTCGGTAATGATGTTACTGAATATGCGAAGTCGATTCAAATTATGCGTCAAAATGGAAAAACGCTTTAGCCTCGCTTCACGCATTATTAGCAACTCCTCCTTTACATAAACGGATACTTTTACTGCTTAAAATCATGCGAGACGGGAGAGAGCATGAAACGTGAAACGTTTCAAGCTAAGTTTAGTCTAATACAAAATGTTCGGGTGGATACTATATTTTATGTTTCAAGGAAAATTAGATCAAGTTACTGAAGAATTTGCAATATTCCCTCTACGGGCTTCCAGAGAGTAAAATCTTGTTTTAGGCCATACGAAAAACCCTTTCAGATTTTGTAATGACAGCTTTTATGATTCTATTCTACTGTATATGACGAAATAATTATTGCCTTACAAAAAAGCTTGAGCATAAGTGTAGGAAAATAGTAAGAAGTCACTATAATAAGAAAACTCTCATAAACCCTTATTGGTTATAGCTTTAGCCAACAAGAAAAGTTTAATAGCTTGGGAGTGTTGTTATGTCAACACATCCAAAATCCAAAGTCATGCCCAAAAGCATAGGGCATCATTTGCATCCCATATAGATATAGCGTTTTTTGGCACGCATGAAATATTATAAAACAACATAGTACCAATTTTTCGCAACGATGGATAGAGAAATTTTCACACGACCATCATCTCCTAACTCTGCAACATGAATGAGCAAGCGTTCAACGCTAAGCGTTGAATTTCGGGTAATTTATGTTGTGTCGAGTAATGTCCGCACATGCATTAACACATTTTAAAACAAAATTTTTCTGCTTTTATATTTTCTACATTAAAGGCCAATCCAAACTTTTTAAGATAGATGACGATGTTTCTATTAACTATAGTTTATCCGCAGGAGAAAAGGGTTGTATTCGTATGTTTTGCATGTGTCTGTTGTAAATGTTTACAGTAACCAAAACGAGATTCTAATTCTTTCCTTTTATGCTATATCTTTACATTATAGCGGCAGTCACATATTTTCTGCATGGCATATACTTTGACTTTCAACTTTTTTTTTTGCCACATGCATTCAAGCTCTTGAAAACGATCTGTAAATATGAATACAATTTAGAATGGCTTTTATACTGTTCCATAGTTTGGAGCTCTTCAAAATCATTCCAGGAGGTAGGAGAAATTAATGTTGTACAATTTGCACAAGTCTCGCACATGAATCACGTCCAACTTCACTTGCTCACTGAAACAGTTCTCGGAACAAACTTTGTAAACAAAAATACGGAAAATACCTTACAAAATATCCAGCCGAGATACATAGAAATTGTGACCTTAATAAAAACGGAAAACCTTTTGATGTGACTCTTTGAACTTTGTCAGAAAACGGTAGCAAATGCTTCGCAGACAGCCAAGCAAAAAGTCTCTTGCAAAGGTAATATTGCAATTACTAACAGGTTTATTTATGTTTTCTTGAAGCTGTTTCGAACCCCAACAACTGACAACGAAGAATTCTTAATTTTAGCTAATTGTTATTATGCTATTTACTATCATTGCATATTACTTTTACCAAGCCAAAAAAGCAACGCATCTTTATAATATGTGACATCAAAATGTCCTCCCAACACTATAACAACTTTCCTTGACGATCTGACGACCACATTTCAAAAGTGCGTTTCTTTGTAACAACTAAATCGTGAGAAATACCAAGAAGTGTCTGTTCTGACAAAGAGCTTTTAAAGATGGCAAATACCGAAGAAAAATGTCGCGTTGTAAAAATTACGAGTACGACTACTAGTAATATGACAATTCAAACAAGCAAGTTAGAGTTTTATATACATATTCCTTGTGACACTAGACATTGCCAAACAGTTTTTTTGTTTGAATTTCAACATTTGTCAAGTCCATGGGAGATGTTAGCAATAGTACTCATTTGCTGTCTTGATCCGCCCTTTTCATCTTTACATATAACAAGTAATCGTCTTGTACAACCAAACTCCGTATGAAAACACAGGCAAATTTTAACACAACTTATTTAGTTTCTTCTTCACACTCGGAATCAACTCAACAAGTTTGAAACAAATCATTCGTTATGCAGCTGTCGCCTTTTTTCTCCTTGGCCAATCTGCCAGGGGGATGAGGCTGTTACCTCTACTACTTCTAAACACAAAATTGGCAAGCAATACTGATCATTGCAATAATACTCTGAAAACGGAAACGTTATTGTGAACTCTACTAACTTTTCATTTTTCAAGCACAATTTGATATTTGATGATACGAAAAGATTAACAAAATAGATGAGCCCTGGTTTGATAAGACGAAAGAAGCTTTCGAACAATTTGCCAAGCCATTATCATAGAAAACTACAGGTTCGTATACAGTTATACATATCGACTCTCATGACGAAGATTATGATCGACTACGATTTTTAAACCGTGACATGTCACACAGACTAACATTTTCCCACTGAATGCTCTTTTCCAAACGCTCCAACCGCAATACATGTTTACCTATGCGAATGAAATCTGAGTCCCTCAAATAATTGCCCTGGAAACCAGCCAAACATGGGTTCTTAGTTTAGTCAAGTTTCAATCACGTTTGGGATCCGAACATACTATTCGTCAGGTTGACCATCCTAGGTTTAGCGTAATCAAGTAGTCTAGACTACGAAGGGTTTGGTAATAGACATTTTTAATGAGAACATGCCAGGCATCGTATTGATAGTAGAAGAACGCCGGCTGTGACTCTAATGAGGGAAATTCGTCATGATATACCTGTTCTTTATGATGGAACACAGACTCAGCACACCTGGCACAGCAAAGGTAATAAGTCATCGGTTGTGATCTACATTGTGCCTGTGCTTCTTTGACTTTGCTTTGTAGGTGAAATTTAAGCCATTAAAAATAGTTACCTCAAGATGATAAGCTCTAATAGCTTTACATAAATCATCTATGGCCATAAACCCGTAGAGCTACGTAAAGCATTCTGAACACGGAGAAAGATGTTGTCGTGCAGGATTTAGACTCATTAATTTTAGTATTAAACAACAAAATGCAAGTGGTTCTCGTAATAAAAACAATGAAGGACTCAATAATGCTTTGATACATACAATAACAAAATGCATATAGCCACATTTTCCAGAGTATATCCTGGTATTGCGATCAAACTTGTATCATGCATGCGATCCTTAGTAAGCGAATATCGCAGAACATAATGTGGCAATAATTCCAAAGACTAAGTAATTATGATGCGTGGTTGCTGTTTTTATTTCCTGTTACATCTACATCTTGGTTCAGCTTTCTTTGTTGCAAACCTGACTTTTCTTGACAGATGCAACCCAGCAGTGGTAAAAATTCTAGACAGCTTCTCAACAATACAACATGAACAACTGACATAGTATAACTGACGACTGAAATCCTTCAAAACAATATGCAATGGTGTAGGTGGTTAAAATAGTATGCAACAAGTATGTATGTACCATCAAGCAAATATAAAATAGCACAATAACTATTTGGAATATAATGGAGAATCATGCATTACTGGAAAGACGTGTTCAAACACATTTTTGACACTCAGTTTTCGTATTCAAAACCTCCAACTACTTGGCTGGCTGGCTTCCCATTTTGTATTTGATTTCTTTCTGCCTAAGCAGATATTACGAGAAACAAACATTTGTGTCAGCAAATTTTAATTAGATGTACTACAGCAGTACAGTATTACCTAGTACGTAATATCAGTTTCATGATCAGATTATATTAAAATGTGCATGCCAAATGAGCTACTAAAACTAATTCTAGAGTAAATTTTTTTCTCCTCATCATGTGGTATAACTGTTGCATGAACGTGAATAATAATCAGATGCATGCATGCAACTAGTTTAGGAATAATTACCCGAAAACGTAGAGAGAAAAGGAGCCTGGTTTTTGTTCATGGTGATTACCGAGTAGCAACACGTCAAATTGTTACAACACGCCATGAATGGAAAAAATGCATAAAAGAAAGGTCTACTGTTTCGCAGCAGCTTATTATCAGAGGCGGGGATATGTGTCTTTGTGACATGGCGTCTCTAGTGTCCACTCTACTTCATTCCTTTTCCTGTACCAAACCACACTGAGAAAATTAGTTAGGGTTTAATATACTTTCCCGTTTGCTTACTGTCGAGCAATTTTCCATACTCGTTTCACCATCAACGGGGCGAAGTAATGACAGCCATGCACGAATAATAGATAAGAATGTTTTTAACGAGAAATTAATTAAGGACCATGATTATCATCCTTAAAATGGACAATGGGCTTCATCTTGGTTGATTATAATAATACAATGACCTAGAAAAGTAAAGCCCGAATAGATAAACTGGGTGGGCAGTTGCTGATCTTGAAAAGGAGCCACATGCACAACCCACTAAGTTAGCGCGTGTCTTCGTGTTTCTAAAAAAAGTAAAAATAGTTTCTAGCATGATACAAGGAGTGACTTGAAAGCGGTCAATCCCAAAATGAGTCTGAAAAAGGATAAACGTGACCGCTTTTAAACTAAACATGATTATAATCAAAAAAGCAGTTCGCCAAATTGCATTTTGTCAAGACGAGACGGTTTCGGTTTAAAGATCATGAACGAGAAAGAATTATACTTCGACCTATCACCGTCCCACTGAAGAA
>VICI01000730.1:0-31326 GCA_019593645.1 Akabosia matsudoensis
TAAATGCATGTATGCAAATATTTTCGCCCTGTGTGGCGAGGAAGAACCGTTCAAAGTAAGGACGTGAAAGTAATTCAACAAAATAATCCCGGTCATTGGGGACTTTGATCACGTATAACTATAACCCTATGTTACCAAAGAAAAGGAAATATTTAGCATCTTAGTCATAGGCTAGTGAGGCTTCATTTTATTATGACTTTATCATTATTATTTACATGCTATTAAAAACTGCTTTCTAGAAACTGAAAACAAGGGTTACGTTAGTAGCAATCATTGCAAAGCTTCACGCAATGTTTTTAAACGTTTAGTTAATCTGATAAAAACAAACCCATCTGTATGATCACTTCCGGTTTGCATCATCTGCAGAAGCATTTTCGGGCGTAACCAAACACTTCAGAATAACCCCAGCCTGCTGTTTCATTATGAGAACTGAAAAATTCTTCAACGAACTAAGGATGATACCCTGTATTCCTTTCTCCTCGATAAGAAAAGCTGTACTGGCTATGATAAGTCAACACAAAAAAATCATAGCTGATATTATGTAGTAAGCTGCCACACCCAAAAAATCCACCCTGAAAATACGGTTGCAAGGACTTACTGTCAGTGGGCTGCATGCTTTGCAAGATCAGCATTGATTCCACGGATGTGAGTTTCTGATGTTCATTTGCTGAATTCTTCACCTAGCATTGTTTAAAAGTCCAGCTCCCAGCTAACCTTTTGAGTTCCTTATGCATGAAGACTTCAACTGTTAAGTAAACTATATAATTTTAATTAGGAACATGCAACAGCAACTTATGTCTGAGTTCATCCGTGTGATGTTATGCTATGTGCTATGTGGTGCTAATTAACGTATTATTACGCTGTCTAAATCGAAGCTTGATAGCCACAGGTTGCTTCTACATACTGCACACATTACCCAGATATTTGGATTGACAAAAATTCTGGTCCCCCGTACCATACCGAACAGAATGCGCAGTGTGGGAGCGGTTACTTTTCACTTTTCATCGCAAGAATACATTGTCGTGGCCATTCCAACGATAGGAACACTGAACTAGCTACAGAGAATGAACAGTGCACTCCTCCATCGCCTGTCTTCAGGGGTCTACCAAACCCCTGTGTTTCATCTGTATTCTCATTTTATGTCTCGCTAAACCTCTTCAATTTTCACCAAAACATGGTTCGACTTTTTCAAAGGGAGCGACTTTTCTTTAGAGTCTAAAATAAGTCGACTTTGTTCGATTCTGGTTGAGGACGTGTTCCTGGAATGATTTCATTTAAACATTCGCATTTTTATAGCGTGCATAATTAAGAATAGCTACCAGCTATCGTATCATAATTCGAAAAATTAAGTTGAAGACATTAAAATCAATACTGGAGCCCATGGAACTGTGTACTATTCTTCCTACTCTCGCTACTCAAGTTGCAAATCTGCTGCTGCCACCCGATATTTGTTGTTGCGTTTCTCTTTTGTGCACAAAGTTGTACAAAATGCGAAGACGTGGCAGTGAAACCACCGTGGCAGTGGCTGATAAGAAACCGAAATTTCAATGGCCGGAGGGCCAAAAACATTGGTTTAGAAACCAGAGAGAGACTGAACAAGTTCTACCATTCACCATTTTATCTCGATCTAAACGAAATGCGCTGTTATGGCTCATGTGTCATTTTTGTTTAATGTACGACTTTTAGCAAACACGCTACCGTCGTGTAAGCGGTTTTTCTCGCTATTTCAGCTTTCTAAAAAGACGAAACCATGGTGGTAGGTTCAGTAACGCTGAATACAACAATTGCACCCGTACCGTATAACGTTTTCGTAGATTTTTTAACTGAATGCTAGGGCCGGGAATGAGGAAACAGAAAAGTTAGGAGTTCCGAAGATGAATCATATCATGATATTATTCAACTTTTTCAAACTTTTCCCCTTTCTTAGAGCTCATATTAGGACATAGGAGCATCTTTGGGAAGACTTGCCGTTTTATACGTTTTTCATGTGCAACTTTGGTTTGTCTCAACTTTAGTCTTGCCACAGAAGTATAGGTTTCTCTGGAGCTAAATATGTCTATGTAAGTGGCTTAAAAGCTCTGGTATATTTTTTGTTCAACTAGCGCCTCAGTCTCAGTCTTATATGAGTTGTTTTTTTTTTTTTGGATAGTTGAAGTTCAAATAAATATTCAAAATGGGCAATCCTCGAGAAAACCATTCCCGTCTGTGGTTCCATAGAAAGCATTTTTGAGTTTTTTAAAACTTCGAGTTACACTTAATGCCTTTGAACTGAAATCATATCCTAGGTATGTATGTATTTATCTAAAAACATTAGAGTGCTTCTGCTCATGTTACTGAACAAGCAATGCCAAAAAGTGTTACATTATACAATCATCAAATCAGTCCCAGACAGTATACGGTTCATGCTCAGTATATATGAAATCAAAATCACGAATAAATGCGCAAGGAGCGTATTATGGTTTGTGATTGTATTCGAGCACTGATCTCCAGCATACGGGTACCCTTTTTACTTTTTCCTCTTAGTACACTTGTTCAATTTGATTTTGCAAAAAAACTACTTATGAACCCTTTGTTCCCTTAACTTTGTGCCTTACTTGTTTTTCTGTTTTCGGAGAAAAGTGCTCTTCCAGTGTTCGGAATACGTATCGCTTTGCAAACACGGAGACCTAAAATCCCTTGAATAAACTAAATTGAATGCGAGGAAAATATAAAATTTCCTGTTTCCTCCGTCTCCAAAAATCTTCACGGTAGAGAAACACTTGATTCTTGTTTGCTAAAGAATGTATTAAACACGAGAGAAGGAAAACCAATTTGGCGTTTGTGAAGAGACACATGTTGCCAAAATATGATATCTCGAAGCATACGTACCCAACTATAATATAGATGAAACACATTTCCGGCAAACGTTCCGCCCGGCAATTCTTTCGTCTTTACCAATCTAATGACTGCGATGCATAGATCGGTTTCATTGTACCCACATTTACATTAAATGTAACCACGTCACTAATTTCAGCATTATTACATTACCTTATGCCATTATATGGTGCTTTGGATTTGATGTTGACCAATGTTTCCAAAAAATCTGCAATAAATCTCTTAATAATAGTAATGATAATATTATTTCAGGTAAAATGTCGTATAACGAAACCGTGACCTTTGACAGTCTTATATGAAACTAATGGATTAAATACGTATTTTACTCAGCACGAGCCAAAATATATGCTTCCGCTGGTTTGTATATAATTGATGCCATATGAAACGTGTTTCAAGTTTAGAAACGTCCTCGAGTTGTAAGAAAATTAATAGACCACTTTTACCATATTATCACCGATTTATGATTGGAATACGCTTTATTTGCATAATAAAAATTGAGGTCAAACGGGGACCAAGGTCATTCGAACCCGACCAGAAGTAAAGTAAAAATTCAACAGGCAGAGCGAGAAGCCCGAAAAATTTCATAGCAGGTCTATACTCTATGGATTAGTTTAGGTTAACGAAACCTCCTGGTAATGGTTTACCTCATTATGTGCTACTCCGAGTATCAGTGAAAAGGCCTCGGTTCGGTAATGCGCCCAACTTTGTTCATTTAAGGGCACTAAAAGCTCACGACTCGATTTTTTGAATCTTATGCAGCTTGTAGTGATCCGAAATTGTATTCATCTGAAAAGAAGCATGCTCACATGGTGTGATCACCGCACATTTTTACCAGAGGAAGGTGTGTTGAGAAATATGTACAACAATTACAAGCCATGTATAAATCCTGGTTTGTACACAGTACTTAGGTACATTTGTTTTGCTTTCAATCGTGTTAGCCGTATTTTACCTAAAAGAGCCGGGAGCTTGATTAAATTAGGTTCTTTAAAGTATAAAAAAAATGTACGCTAGGCTAGGTGAGTATCAATACAAATCAGTGAACGTTACTATACTTACTAGCGGTTTTGGTTTAGTGTGTTTCTATAGAGACTACAGGATTTTGAAGTTTTTCTCATTGTTAGCTTCTGTTTCGTCATAGCAAAACACAAACAGTCGTCCACGTTGTGAGAAGCCTACACTTCCTCGTAATATTTTCCTGTGTGATATACACATCCGCTTTACACTTTTCCACACTTTCACCGCAGTGAAAGGCGGATGAGTTACGAATTTTGAGAGAGTCGAATCTCGTGTGTTTTGGGCTTATCCCTCACTCACTATAAGGTCCTCTTTTGCAATTTGTTGTAGTGCATGCGGAGCAGTAAGACTTGATATCACCTCCATACCGCTACCGCTTTGCATTTTTTAATGTGGACAAAAACAGGATTTGGGTTTTTTGCAGAATGGATGAGTTTTTGGGCTCATACCGAATGGTTGTTTATACGTCTCATGCATTTATTACGATTTTACTGACAATTTCTTTCAGAGGAATTTTTCCAACTGAGAATAGCCGGTCAAAGGTCGGGGTCGAAATTTCGGCAAATGTGAGTGGAAGATGTAATCCTACAAGACCCTATAAAATCATATATAATGAATGCAATAATGATCAATGCAATTTACAAACGTTTGAATTGGGCAAATACCGTATAAAGTGCATGCATCACAACGAGTATGACGTTTACTGAAGCGGTTGTTAAATCAACAGATACCTTGTTTTGTTCAAGCTAGCTTTTCTTCTGAAAAGTTCAAGCAGCTTTTTAAGTGATCATTTGAAAAATACTCATTCATGATAAACTTGATGTGCAACTAAGCAAAAGAGCTCTTAAAGTTGGCAATGCATAACATATGGTGGGTTATAATATTCAGCAAACGAACATTTCGCAGCATTTATTGTGTTCCAAATTTCACAAGATATGACGTACTTTCATTGGGAAAAGAGTAAAGCCGAGAGCGGTTTTAGATTTCAATAGCTGAAAGAAATTGTATCTGTAATTTGTGTAATGAAATGTCCATGGGTTGTCAACAGTTTCCTGATATGAGCCTAAGCCACCCGACGAAATATTTCCAGATGATTTCTCGTCATTAGTGCGAATAGTAGATGCTTAAATAAGATATTAAATTCGCCTCATTTTTTCCAAAGCTTCCATACTTTTCCTTACTTACTATAAGTGCACCTCTTAATTCCTAGCTCGGAAGAAACATCGACGTTACCATCTTGAAATTGAAAGAAATCACTGTGAAGTAGTATCTTGTCGTTCAAAATTTATAGGTGTTTCCTTTAAAATTCCTACGTGGGTGACAAGCGCACGAGGATCTATGTTGGCTATATGATCAAACATCAGGATAAGAGTGCGAACGTTTCTTTACCGGGGTGTGTTTTTCTGTAATCGCAGTCTGAATTCTGACGACAAATAAAAATAATCTAAATCATTACCCCAACACAATATTTATACATTGATGGCAATCGTTTTTTTTTCAACCGAGATTATTGTGAAAATTTTCAGTTAATGTATAGCGGTCATAGTGTTGACATTCTCCTTTCTATCATACGTTTACTTGAACACCAGATGCATGAACACATGTGCAGGATGTTTTGCACATTAATATTGATGAAAAAGATAAATGAAAGCATACCGTAAATTATAGGAGGTTCGATAATCCATAGACAACCTAGCGACCGCAGCGCAGTGCATCTACAAAAAAACTGATGAGCACTCTGCTGAATGTTCACTTCGACTAATCGGGATGGTGCTCTGAAGATTTATGGAGGAGATCATGAAATATCTGAATGTGTAAAGTGTGTGCGCACGCATAATGTTTGTCCTTCAAATCTCCTCTCATCTACTACAGATAAGAAATTTCTCCAGCAAATCCGATCCCATTCACGCATCGAAAACGACTTGACTTCATATGGAATTTTTTAAGTTTAAAGTCGCATATGTAACTTGAATACATTACAACTGTCGTGTCTTTTAGTTGGTCAATATATTCCAGTTGTAAGCATTTTTATCCAGCACACACACGCTTTGAGCTAGTTGGTAGATGGGGCACAATATGCGGTGCGAAAAAGAAGAAGCCGACTTGTATAAAATACAAATAACTATGAACTATTTATATCAAGTAATATTGGTTTTGTCAACGCAAATCTCCATGGAAATTTCCTTTTTGCTACATTTCCCTAAAATGTGAATGCAAATGATGTTAGGATGGTGTGGGTTGAGTGAAGTAATGGAAAACGTGTGTAGGGTTCCTAACTTATTTCAAATTCGGAATGTATTATGGAATAGTAATGTTACTAACATTCTTCAAGATCAGCTTTTCTGAGTATAGAGCTAGGTACTTTCCTCAATGTTCTAGTTTTCATATACCATCATCAAAGGATCGTCTTGTTGTAAGGGCAACACTCTCAGCTCTTTGTACAGTACTCACAATCACAAATGTGCTAACGTTTGTAGAACTTCAATTTTTTTCTCGACTTTGTCAAGCATAATAAAGTAACAGATCAAACTTATTCCTTCAAGATACATTATAACAGTTTCTCACATAAAGGTGCTCAAGCTCAGAACAGTGCAGTGTGCTTACTTGTACGTGCCATAACTCGCAATGTTCCGCCCAAAGCGGCGACTACAGCTACTCTAAAATTTAAACCCTCGTGATTATTATTATCAACATCATCAAAAAAGTTACTCCTTTTTCGCAAAAGAATTGCTTCACGGCTGAAATGCCTGAAAAAAAATCTATTTCCCGATTTCTGTCATCAGACATAGGCTTTTCTAAAAAGGCTGCGTATAGCTCCCCGTTTGCAAGCTTGTTTTCAGAGAATTTTCGTGTGGAAAGTAGGATTACCTATGGCTCACTCTGTTTGTGGTTCTGGCTCAATTTTTACTGAAATAACATGCTTTCATACAGGCTAGGCTGTTTGCCAATCTAAGCCCCAGCTTGACTCATTTTCTGCCTTGTAATCTTATTCTTATTCATATTAGTTCCAGTCCAGCGAATGAAAGTGTNAGCGAATGAAAGTGTTTTTAAAATACAGAAAGACAAAGAAAGTGGGAAGTGGGAACGCAATTGCAGTTAAACCCACTGTTCAGTAATTTTACTGACTATCATCATTAAAATATCGCTGCCTGTTTGTTTGAAAACGTAAATGTACGTAAGGATACAAGTGTTCCAAAAGAATGTCATGTTGCACATCGGGAATGGAAATGCATGCGAAACCATTATGAAAAGGTCCTCTCCGGCAACTTAGTATCAAAGAATGGCTAGGAATGAATAGAGTGAGAGTTAAAAAACAGGAGGGTATCCATGAGCACATGCACGTATTAACTGCCACTACTACTTGGATCGCAACAAACTAACAAGTCATTCTCTATTGCACAGAAAACGGCCGTTTCTCACGTCCTTTTTTCCTCCGTTAGAAGTTCTGTTTCTCTTTGCAGGCTTAGTTCAATCACATGCTGTCTTCTTACTCAGCTGGCACATATATTCAATTGGAAAGACTGCGAACCATTTAGTACGCGGTTGGATGGGATACCGCAAGCATCATCATCACCACCTCCTCATTTTTCCAGTACTTGTTCTTCCAATAATAATCATAACTCGCAACATGCTTGCTGTCGTCAAATACGTTAATAGCATCTCTTACCACCGCTCACTAAAGAGAATGGCAACAACAACTGAGTGCAAAAAAAAATTTGTTTTTTCTCCAATGGTCCCCTGTAAATACGTGCTGCTAACTAGTAATAAAAAGTGAAATAGTCATGTTGAAGCGAACACAAGAAACAATATTAGCTGATACGTGACTCCAGTGGTTTTGCAGACAGCAACCAATGAAGAAGTCGTTCCAGTAGAGAATTGACTACTTTTGAAAATGTCATTCATAGCCTTTTAAATCGTCTCGTGTGATATGTGTCCACTCTTCGAAGGGAACGAAGTAGTATAAACATTTTAGTACAGAGTTGATACAGTTAACGATCACGCGGTGAGTATTCAATATCATGGAACTCCTTTGTGCAAAGGACCAAATTATCAAGCCACTTGAGCATTTTGTCACACATGCAACATAAAAATTAACATATACCTAATTAAGATAAATGACACGAAAAATAAAAGAGCCAAGGAAAGGAGTTTGAATTTAAAACCAGCCTACTAAGCGGTTTTTTTGGCAAATCACGTTATAAATTAATTTGAAAACTTAATTAAGCGTACTTAAAAACGGTACAAAAAAGTGTGCTCTGTGCTTCCTCCATGGCAGAAAAAAATTACTTCAGCGAACTCGACTCAGAGAAAAACTTTCGTAGTTACTTGCTGAAACTTGAACTAACTAGGAATATTAGTGAACGGAGATAATAAAGTTGAGCTAATGCAAATAATCCTTTTCGGGCTGGTATCAAGTTGCAAGTAAACAGAAGAGTGAAGAAAGGATTGTGGTAAAACAAGAACAGGGCTTGGGCGGAACAGACAGGAATAAGAAAATTATTATTATTGTTCTCCTGGAAATTATTGTTATTTCTATTATCTCGTTTATACAGCGGCAGTAATTTCAACGTCTACTTACCGTCAACCATTATACATTATATCGCTTGAATTGCTCGCTGATTACAAGGTTTTACGTTAAAAAAGGCAGATAAGGAAAACAAAATGAAGGGAAACTTTTTTGAGGGAAATAGCGTTTTCCCTTTCCCCTTTTGTTATGGTGAAGGAGTTCCTATTTGAAGATTTAATCGGCCAATATCTTTCTCATCCACAGCTAAGTTATAGTACAGTTATATAGCTATCAACTAGTTTATCATGTCCAAGAAAAGTTTCCAAGTTACCTGGATTACTGTGTAAATTGGACTCTAGTTGAGTGCACGGTTTATACACTGAGTAAAAGCTGCTAGCAGCTGCCCTTTATGAAAACTCATTAATTATTTACACAAATTGCATCATAACGTGCGTGCTGTAGTTGACGAGACGCTTAACAGTTTTAAGCTTGAGATAGACTAGACATGTTCGGTGTCGTTATATTTTCCCTTCTCCAAGTGCACACACACAACGTAACTTTTAGTACAACGTAAAACCAACTTAACCTGTTCCCCCTTTTAACTACGATACGGAGTATTTTTTAAATGGCACATCGCTACCAAGACCTCCGTATAGGAGGAATTACTAAAATACCTTAGCGTACCAGATACTCCATATAAGAGGTCTACAAAATTCCTCATGGATACCAATACCTCTTATATAGAGTTTTTAAAAAGAAGCTCTACCGTACCGCCTCCTACCATATGGAGGTTATGTTTTTTGTTTTTTAATTTTTATTTTCAACCATTTTTCATTCAATGTTTTATGCCAAGAACCGATTTTCACACGGACAGGCAAAAATAAAACTCGATTCCGGGATATGGATGATGAACTAATCGGATAGCATCTCTTGTGTTGTGTGGGGCCGAATCGAATGTTCGAAATGGTTATTCCATTTGCATTTGAAAATGAGAAAATCACTTCTCGGTATACGCTTACTCGATCGACAACGCTACCCACACTGACAAGCCACACAAGAGATTCGATTTTCTCATCGTCCATATTCCGGAATCGAGTTTCCTTTTCACGTTAGTATTTGGCATTCTGATGGTGCGTTGTTTTTTACCCGTTTTCAGACAACCTCAACTCGAATCAAGTACACTATGTCTAAGTAAGTAAGTAATAAACTTGATTCGAGTTGAGGTTGTCTGAAAACGGGACAA
Organism: Akabosia matsudoensis; assembly: GCA_019593645.1. Lineage (NCBI taxonomy): Eukaryota > Metazoa > Arthropoda > Collembola > Entomobryomorpha > Paronellidae > Akabosia > Akabosia matsudoensis. The sequence goes on from VICI01000730.1 coordinate 9,639, forward strand.
AAACACGCAACACAATGTGAGATGAGATCCAATTCGATTTTATCACCTTCCCACATCCCGAAATTGAGTTTTCTTTTCACGTTTGCATGGGACTTTCTGGTGGTGCGCTGTTTTTGTCCCGTTCTCAGACACCCTCAACTCGAATCAAGTATAACTTACTTACACAAAGTGCGTTGCTGATGATCCACGCTATACGTCGGAGGCTTACACGTAATCCGATTATGGATTACACTCAGAATGAATGAATTTCTTTAGTTTTTGAAAAACAATTGAACAGCCAATCACTACTTTCGAACAACAATTTTTTCTTCACATTTCAAATGAAAAAATCCTCAGATGGATTATGAAAAATAATTGCGACAAAGAATAGAGATGTTGTCTTGCTATTATTCATTCATGCTTTGCGGTGAATCTTACTAAAAAACTCGGGGATGTAGGGTTTGCAAGCACAAAATTATTTAGGTACTTTAGCATAGCCCCCCGTGGAAACAAGTCGGTAGTTAATGTTGATCCATATTAAATTATAATGGTTGCGACGTGCCGTTCAAGTTTTGGAAATAAACATGCGAAAGGGTTAAGAAAGTTCATACGAACTCTTGTGTGGATGTTATACTGACTCTATTTTAGTTAGAGTGAAATGTGGTTATCAACATTTTACGACTCATTTTCACCTGTGTGAGTACAACTCTCAAAGCCTTTCTCCCTGATGAGAAATTTAAGAAGGAGCACAACACAATTTTTTTCTCTCTCTGAAGTTTTGCTCCTACTGTGCCGAAATTGTACCAACTGTTAAGTGTTTCGTAGCAGAAAACTATTTCACCTTTCATTTTATTAGCTCACTTTGCCTCACTCATGGAATACAAATTTTCTTTCTCGGACAACACATTTTCCCAGTTTTATATAGTATGTTTCTTGTAACTTCATTATCTCAGACTCCCCTCTAGTCCATCTTGAACCAGGATGATTTTGTTTGAGAGTGAACAACAAATCTAATCCCAGAAGTGCACTAGCATTTGGCCTTCTGTTTTTTCTTTTTCTTTTTTTTTAAATCGGTGATCGATCCATGGACACGTTCAGTCCAGGAGATACCATTTAAAGCAATGGAGTGTGTGTTTATGATTATCGTTTCTGTTTGTGTACACTTTGATTATAGCAAAAAAGGAAATAGTTTCGTGAGATAGCGATGGAAAAACCTTTTCGCTTACGAATATCGAAAGGTTAATTGAGTAGATCAAGCTTCTTGATTATCATGATATCGTGATCGTGAACTTGGCTTTTGGCTCAGTGTGTGCTTGCCAGCGGCAATTGGAGGAATCATGAATTGGCCATGATACCTTTTTCCTAAACAAACTTTTTTTTGGTTTATAACCAAGAAGAGTTTAAAATATATATCTGATTTTATCTCTTTCATTTATTTGAATACTCTCAGACACCAGATAAATACTTGTTGAAAGCACATAAATGCACAGAAGCACGTGGGTATCGGTTATGTTTAGATGACATGCTCATTCTTATTCAGTGGAGACTTAATTTTTAATACTGATTCCTGATTCGTGTATATGTATATTACTTTCACATCTGGTCTATTATCCTTCAAACATTCGTAAAAAAATCAAGAAACCTGGTTGTATGTGAAAGGCTTTTTCGGAAGAGAGTTAAAAAACTATTTTCAAATCGTGATGTTTTCGTGGAATCGTTCACATAAAAACAAGTTTCTAACGATAGTGACATTTTGTACATGCCGCAGCTGTACGTGTCATGTGTATTGTTTGACGCAGCAGGCGATTATTTCAAAAACAGCACACAGAAATTTTATTCCTGCTTAAATTGTTCCCGTGTGTATTTATCGTTAGAGCTTGAAAGATACACGGTGTTTCGCCTACTGAAATAAAAAGTAGTCAAACCGTTTCGCGTATGCTTTTAGAAGTGGATGTGAAAGATGTAATATAGTGATGTGAAAAATTGTTTACCCAGAAACATTTTGAAGCACTTGGGTTTTTAATAGACAGCCGTTCAAAAAAAAAAATCTTCAAATGTGCCATGCAAACCAAGTAACTTGGGTGGAGTGTGAATGGACGGTACAAATTAAAATGCGAAAATGCTTTCGTTACGGTTGCAAGAGGAGCATACCAGATTTGACTGTGACTGCTGGAACATTTCTAAGAAATTAAGTTGATCCGCAAATGACAGATTTGAGATAAAAAACGACAGTTGCGACGCGTCCTTCAGAATTCATACTACATTCATTCATTTTCAAGCTCCCATCTGTTCCTTTCGAAACTGAGGTGTTCAAACATTTTTTGTACTTATCTACAGTGAACTGGATTTCATCTTAATGTACTCTTTGACAAACGTTGATTAAAAGCTCCCCATAATATGCAATAAAGTACTTTAAAATCCAAATGTGTAAGAGGAAGTTCTCAGCAGTGGCGAAATAAAAGGCCAAAAACTCGCGTATTTTGCATTGATAACAGATCTTTTCTTTTAATCGTTTACTGGCCATGTAATCAGTTTCCCTGCAACTGTTCTTCCAGCGAGCAAAAAAGTGGCGGTGTTATTTTTTTCAGCAGATCAACCTTTATGCAAACATTAATCTGCACATACCCTTCAGCTAATCATTATCATTACTGATGTTGTTCCTATTATTAAAGTAACTAGGCACTTACACACAGACACAGAAACAACAAAAGGATTTGGGTAGTCACTTCTCTCTTGGTGATCATCTCAACCCACTTTTTGTTGTATCGCATTCCCTCGCCTATTAGTTTTCTTGTTAAATCACAAAGTGGAATTCTTTTCTTCGAGATTAAACGTGAAGTTCAAAAATCTGTGCAAAAAATCAGACTACTTCAAGAGCAATTGGCTGCCACCAGCAGCGAATTTTCTTTTCGCTCATTGAAACACCATAAACTTTTCTCGTTCGAATAAAAAAGGAACGATCATTAACAGTATGTAAGCATGGTCAAAATGTTCATTGCATTTGAATACTAAGATGCTTTTAATGAAGAACTTTCCTCATCATAACCCTCCTTGTCGGCCTCTTCGTCAAAAAATACCTGTGCGTGCAATAACTTGGACGTGGTTTATAGGCATTTTATGCAAACATGAAGTAATGAATATACATACCTGTTCAAACGTGTACACATGGGATTTTATTTCAAAGTTGACAGACAGACAGCAACGTGAAGAGAAAAGGAGAGCTGTCGTCTCCTTAACAGCTCTAGTGGTCTGATAGATGGATAGTTTTCATTTTTCAAGTAATTCAAGCGAAAGAAAAAATCTTATAAAAAATACAAGTTATGCACGTAGTAACTTCAGTTGGGTATTTAAAATATTTTAGCGTGTTTTTATTCGAGCATTTGATCTTGTAACAGAACGAACGCCTGATAAATGCCGAAGCAAACACGGAGACAGACACACGCACGATGAAACAATAAATGACAAATACATCTCAAAGTGAGCAGTTGTGTGTGCTATTATTTAGCTGTTAGAATGCTATAATAGGTCTAACGAAACAATAGTATTGTGATAAACTCTACCGTTCGACTATTCATAGGATCAACGAAATATTTATAATATTATTAGTACTCTCATGACTTACAATGTGTAATCAAAAAACTAGTAATTTGTGTTGTCAGTAATACGTACCAGAAAAAATGAAGCTATGTAGTGTTTATAGTTTGAAGATGATAATAATTTGGATTGCTCTATTCGCTTCGTATATGCCTACTAGCCCCAACGATTGATGCAAAAGCGCAAACAGAATGGTGATGATGACGATGCGGATGATAATGACGAGAAGAAATGTTGTGCTCTGATGTGTGCAAATTTTTATATGCAATGAATGAGTTCGTTGCAGAAATACTACTTTTTATGTTGAGACAGTCTTTTCTGCAACATGACTCTCCGCAAAACTAACCACTAAAAGAACTGATTGAATACTAGCCTCAAGAAAAGGGCGAGGAGGAAGATTTGTTTACTGTGAGTATGTATATATATCTAGCTAATCTTACCCAGAGTAAGAACTTGAAAAAAAAACTATATTCTTTTCCTTTCTGAGCCATATATGCACACGTTTTCGTTTTAATACAAGCTTCATCATTCATCATCATTACCAGGAGCAAAATAAACCCGACTTTACGATTAGATGAGTTACAAAAATTTTAGGACGGTTTTGCGGTGGAGGACTGACTAAAACGTTTGACTTGGTGTGAAGGTCTGCACAAAGGTGGTCATGATATGAGCGCAAGAAAAACCTAACTCGTGAGAATTGCAATACATCATGTGAAATGGCAGGTTCTAATGAAGCAAAGCACACAGGGGGAATTTAAGAATCGAATTCTTACTTGATCAAGACAATTTTGAAGAAACGCAGAATTGTCTGTTTTGAATGCTTCGCTGTTTCCATGTGTGAATTCCCTGGAAAGTGTTATTTATTTCAACCACTTGTTCATTTTCAAAGAGTTATATGTTTCTGTATTTGTTTTCACACACTTTGGGCCGGTCCCACGATATTCGCTAAGCTACTACAAAGTTCGTTGTGCGTAATGTAAAGTGATAAAAGTGTCAACTATTTTATTTCCAATTTGTACTTTTTGGGACGTGTGCAAAGTAAAGTGAACGAGCAATGTGGATCCTGCGGTTTCCAATTGTACACTCGGGATGAATAGCATGTACATAAGTGCTGTTTGTCATCGCTGTTTTGTATGACACGGTTCATGTGACATTGGCTAGTCAGCTAAAACTGACAAGCTACATTAGTTTACGCTTCATCAGATTCTTCAATTAGTGGATACCTTTGCGCAAAGGAAATACTGCTATGCTTAGGTTTGAGCTTCTCCTATCGCCGCGTTTACACCGTCAGCATTTCGTGTTCACCTGAAAGTAAATATTTGCAATAATAATTAAGAACATAATAATCTAATTAGCTTCTCAGTCTTTGGCTAACCATAGACTCACGCCCAGTTTCATAATTTATTTTTCAAGGATTCACTTTGACTATATAAAAGTGTTTATTGTGGTAAAACGTATTTTAAAAGAATTTGAGGATAAGTTTTTACCGATTTATGATTTTCAACGAAACAGTTTGCAATGGGGATTTCGGAATGTCAGCAGTATCCTCACTCGTGTAATGTTATGAAACACCGATCACTATAACTCCATTTAGAAACTATTTGTGAAATCGAAGAGCAACAGAAGCAATACTTTGTGCCAGAAGGTAGGCATAGGACGTGTACAACAGTTCAAATGTATATGTATATTTTCGTGACGTGTAGGATGATGGGTTGTTAAAAAGAGTCTTGACTGCTATTACTGCTAAAAGAGAGTATAAAAAGCATGTTAAGAAATGTTTAAAGACTTCTATAGCTTTTCATCATCATGTCGGCCGAGAAAAGAATTACGCCAGTGCCTGAGCTTCGCATTGTCACTGAATCCAATGAGGATTTGGAGTCTGCAAGCACAAGTACCGTATCAAGTCCAATGATGAGGGCGCCGCTTCTTAATGTTCCTACTGGTGCACCACGCCGGAGACACTCCTGGGTTTATGGGTATGTGAAAAACTTCGATGTAGAATGACACTGACAACAAAATACATGTTTGTATTTTTTGAAGGGTAATTTGAAAGGTATCAATCATGAAGAAAAAACCGAAGAACATTGAGACAGGCTTCTCTTCGTGACATCGTTGCAAGCTTCTTGTTCCCTTTCATAAGTACTGCGTCTCAAAATGCTGCATAACCTTGCCCGTGCGATATTGTAATTTTGTATTTGTGACATGGTAATACAAAAGACATTGATTGAGGGAAAAAATATTATTACCTTTCTCCACTACTCTAGAAGTCGAATCATTGAATTGACTGATCGTGCATGGCTTATGTGATATGTGTATTTAATATGCGATTTTAAAGGCGCAAAGTATAAGATCCATATATTGTGTTGTTTCATAAAAATAATAATATGAAGCATTCAAAGAGTATCCTGTATACAGTTACCAAATGGAAAATCGGCCTTTGCGGATTTCATGAACAACAGTGGCAAAAACATAAAGAGAACAGACGAATTTAGTCAAGGACGAGAATAAAATAATTAATCTACATCTTGTTTTTCATGGGGGTGTGTTTTAAGAACAAAGAAATCCAAATGCTGGGAAAAGAATATGGGAAAAATATCTTAATTCCAGTGTTTAACCAAGAATTAGCATATATTTTCCATGCCTCATAAAAACTACGATTTCATTTCTTTACGACTTTCATTTTCCCATTACAACCTTTCCCTCTCATATTCTTACCCACACTACTGTGTAAAAATATAATATACATGATATTTTAGAATACTGTAATGTTTCTTGTACCCAAACTCTCTCAAAAGCTTACGTCTTCTGTTTGTTTGTGAGAAAACTGCTGGGAAATGAACAAGTTTAGTTTGACCTTGCCGTATGCCTAAAATGTAAGAGGCTGCTTGCATTGTTATATCATGTTGTAGCTAAGTCCAATCTTGTTTAAATTGTTCTTTCCAGAAATTTGATTTCACAAAATCGTTTAGCGGTGCAACCAGTGAAACCCCTTTTCGGCTTTCATTCCTACATGAATGATTTTCATTTTTGTAGCACAATATGCAATTTGAAACTTAACTTGAAAAATGGTAATAATAACTGATCATCTGTTCTTCTATCCGTAGCACAGAAAAAGTAGCACACAATTTCCATTCCGCCGTTAATCGTCGTTGCTTCTTTAATGTGCTTTTGGTAGCTTGTTTATTATGAAAGAAACTGTAATAGCTTATTGCAGTCATTCGTGAAAAGGAGTACAAGTAATTTTCACGCTAATGCGGGGATTGATTTTATTACGCAAAAATGTTTTAAAACCAAGTAAAGAGTCTTTCTCACTAAAAGTTTTAAAAAGTAAAACATCTAATATTGCACGCTGAACTCATCGTGCTGAAAAATGCTGCGTGGATTGATACAGTACGCAAATAGATGTTGGCCATAGGAAAATGAGTAAAACCATTCCAGCGGCTGAGGCTTAGGTCAAGTACAATACGGATCGTCAACTCACAACTATCACAGAATCTACCAGTCATACTACTCACTGCTACTTCTACGTGATTTTTTTACGGTGCAACACACAATTACAATGTCTAACCTGTAATTTTGCACATAGTTCTATTTTTCCTGAAACTTGGCGTGTTTTGTAAAGTTGTAAAACTTCGGAGGGTGACATACCTAAAAGCGTTAGTTGTGCTACTGAGATAAAATAAAAAGTAACACGACTCTATCTTTACAGAGGCAACGTAGAATACAACTTCGCTTTCAATCAAAATCGTGTCATAGCAATATGAAATTTCAGTTAGATTTTTAGCGATCGCGTATGTGGAAACTCCCTCGTCTCCTGACCCAACACCGTGCATAAAACGCTGAAGAACTGTTGAATATCATGTAGTTGAGTTGCTGATGATAAAATTTTGCATTTATTTTTGCGTGGGATTTAGTTAGGGTTAATATTTCATTCATTTCTGCGAGGTCTTTTTGAACGTGATAATGCAATAAGGTTGCCATACCACAGCCTGCCTCCACCAGCCGCTGTTTGATCCGTCGCCCTAAGTATTCCTATCACATTTCACATAACTTCACCTACGATTAGAATTAAGTACTGTGGCTGCCGGCACGACTAGAGTCATTTAATTTTTAATAAGTAAATTTAAATGGATCATTCCTAAGGCATTACTTTAAAAGCGATGCCATAAAAGTTGCAGTCAGTTGTCAGTGTATGTTGGCACTATTTGAGTGTCTAACACCGACTGTTTATAGAATGAGACTAGTTGCCAGTTGCCAATAAGAAAAGACGCTGCGCTGGATCCCATATGCATGTTGAACTACCATTTTTTGCTCTTTAGTGTTCTTTATAGCGTTGCTATAAGCACTCGAACGTTAGATGACGCAAAATTGAAAATCCAAGAATGACCTTGAAAATCTATAATTTCAATCCCTGTGTATGAAGTGATGTAAAGCTATTTTGTAATACAACTAAAACGATAACAACATTCCGTGCATTTTCACAGGATACTAAATGCATACAATAATAAGAACAAGAAGGGCCCTCGAGTAACTAACAGAATCAATAACAAGTAAAGGGTAGCTGTTGGACCTGACCAGTGTATCCATACCGTTTACTTCAGGAGTCTTTCTACAAATATCTACTAATCTAATGTGTACTGAAATATATCGTTTCCTACATTGCTCAAGTACATGGAAAATTTAAAAACAAACATTTTGGTATCCATTAGATTATGTAGAACGCATTGAGTGTTCCTCTCTAATTCATGTATTCTACTCTAAGATTAAATGCGTTTTTGATTGATATTTATTGACATGACCGTTGTTACATGGGGATGATAAAATGTTCTGTATTCACGGACAATTTAGGAAACAATACATTTTGCTTCACTGTAGATAATTGTAGACAAACCGGTAAATCAACAATTCAACAGTTTAACAGGTCAGGTCTAACAGTTACCGTTTGCTTGCTGTTTATTCCAGTATTTTATTCGTAGGCGTTGCTATCTATCCTTAAATTCTTTGGTCGAAAGTGCGTTTCATTTAAATATGAAACATACTTACTTCACTCAGAAATTATACATTGTACAACGTACAAACATACTTTAATGTTGACGTCGCCATCTTTTTAAAACTTTTTTTGGTGAATCCCTTTGAGAGATGCCTCAGGTGGGAAAGGCTTGTGATGGGGTTACATTCAACTACCCTATTAAGCAAACCGCTGAGAACATAAATAAAACGTAACAAAATATGGTATATGAGATGACGCGTGCATGAGCTGTTGTGTGTTCAACTTATACCGAGAACTTTTTAAAAATTTACATAACCCGGTAGGCTGAATTTCCATGAATATAATATGATGAAGTGAAGTTTCTAACATGCGGGTATTTGTAAGAAGTATAAGTACGATTGTCTGGGAATTTCGTTTTCGATGTACAATTCGCAATCAGTAATTTATGCGCTGCTTCAGCAGAAAGCAAGAAGTCGCGGGACATGACTTGAATGCAGGACATTGAAAATGACTCAACTCTCCGTCCATAGTGCCAATGTAAAGGACATGATATGAATAGGAAGTAAACATTATTTCACATTTTTTTACAAGTTGATGTTACAACTGCCTCGGTCTATTTGAATATATCTATCCGTTTAGGGTAGTGTCTTGAGTTTATTTGTTCTTTCCAGAGCCATTTGATGTTATGCGTACATGACAAATATTTTTCTCGCTTGTACTTCTTTCGTTTTGGCTAACTTATATCGTAGAAGAGTCATTCGAGCATTATTAGTAATCTTTGCTCATCCTATCATTATTAATATTCATAATTTTTTAGGGACCAAGAGCAGCATTTCAAATTTCTTTACGACTGTTTTTACGATGCCCCATCCGGCAAGTTTCATGAACAAAATTCTTATATTTTTACACAAAACATTTACAAAAAGCAATAAAGTTTAAAGCAAATTTCAAGCAAAGCTCTAAAATCATTACATATAATAAATCTACAATACGGTTAATTTACAATAAGACTGAAAATACAAACGGTACTTACATAATACAGTGTGACGAATCTTATCATTACATTGAGATTTTGTTAATTTCCATGATGGCTTCCTACAGCCCATCATTCATAGGGTATGAGCGTAAGATGGGTTGATGCCGACGTACTCTGTACGGATTCATACCCCGAGGGTGTATTGACTATTGATCCTATGGAATGTTGGTCCTTGACCTTTACTCGTCCTGGATCAGATTGATCCATTTTTTATTGGTCCTTTCATTTTTTTATTTTTCATCAGAGGATTGATCCGGATCAATGTGGACATTTGCAGACATGTGCGGACTAGATAGAACTAGATAAAGATTTTCAACTAGATTTTTAATATTGTTTAATATTTTTAATGTATGACAATATGAGCTTTCCCCAAATTTCGGAAAAATAGCCAAAACAAAACTTGTACATTTTGTGCTTTCTGCCTTTTTCTCGCATAATGCCTAAAAATTAGAATGCTACTTTAACTAAATGCCACATACGAAAAATGCGTTTTTTATATAAATGCGTAATCGCATGCTTTCTTTTTTACTACGCGACTACACCACGTGCCATCTTAATCTTAACACTGTCTAAGCCTTCTAGTTCTAATATACTATTTTTACAATGATAATGATAAGATATATCGATAAGGAGTGCTTAAATTGATAGTAAACTGGGAAAGAGCGACAATTTGGTTGCACATTTATACCAATTTAGAAGTGAGGAATCAGAAGTTTATCGGCTTCAAAGACATTTCACAGCTCCTCTAGTCAGCACAAGGTACCTAAAAGCAAGATGAGAAAGAAGTATTTTATACTTCATTAGAATGTAATGGCCAGTGAACAGATAAAAGAGTTAAAAAAATTACAGTTCGCGAAATCTCTTTGAATTTGAATCTTTACTTATCACTAAAATAAATTATGCGTGCTATGTTTAAACGCGCACATTCAAGCCAAATTACAAATTGACTGCTAGAGTTAATGATTGATATTAAAACTAGTATCACGTGCATGAGTTATGGTCTTTATGAACGAAAGTTGACGTACGCTCTTTTTTCATGGCTAAATATGTTTTGTAAAAGTGTCAACGAGTTTTGTCCAATGCAAATTAGATCATTATTCAGGTTAGTCATTGAAAATTAGATACAGCGTTGCAGTTTTAAATGTAGACTTGTCACACAGGACTTGATTCGTGAAGCGAATACGTAGTTCGTTTCCTACAAGAGACGTAAAATAATTGAAAAATCGATAAATTTTAAGAGCTACGTTTGACAGTTATGGTGAAGCATACAGATTCATCTATACGTAAAAAATCAAAAGCACAAAGCACAATTTTCATCCTGAAAGGAGTACGAAATTTTCATTTTATCGATTTGTGATAAATGTCAACCAGTTGAATGGTTCTCCTAGTGCAGTTTACAAGGCCTAGCAAATCTGTCAACGAAATTTCTCTGAACCCATCTAGGTAGTTTTCTAACAACAAAACTTGGGACAGACATAAACATACCTAACCAAGATGGATTTACGGGACAATAATAATAAGCGTAAAGTACAACTCTTAGCTATGTTTTGCGGAGGGATTCAGGCTTTTTATGATCGAGTGTTCTCTGTTTTTGCCAGTAAAAAGTATACGCAAGATGGATTGTGGGTCCGTAAACAGCGAAAGCAATCTTCTACTCATACATGTGCATAGTGCTTTTGTATCCATCGCAGTTAACCGTTCTAATAGGTGCATATTTTTGTTGTATTTATTTTAAAATGTGTCATTTCACGATGTTATTTTTTAATTTCCTCACCTGGATCCGATTCAGAAACATGAACTGTGGAATTATCAACGTATTTATCGTTCGTTCTCATGCGACATCGAAATTATCATAAATTATGAACTTCTTGGCTTAGTTTAAACAAAGTATTGCTGTATGCGAGAGCTAAACCTCTGCAGTCTGTCTTATGGTGACCTGTTTTATCATCTTATTATAGGTAACATACACAAATTCCAGGACAGGTTTTCAGTTTTACAACCCATTCAGTTTTCTGACATCGTTCTATTGGTCATTTGCGTAAAACTAGCATGTACACATCACACCAAAAAATAGTTCATTCGCATCTTACTCTACATCGAAGTACCACTGTGAACGACACTAAAACGGGGTCCTCACCATTTTATGTGTTGTCCTAAAGAGTAAATTATGCAGTCAAACCTACAGACGTACCATTTTGCAATGTTTTTTCGATTTGATAAGAAAGTAGTCGTGAAAATAGATTATGGCAAAATGACGAAAATGTCTTGCCCGATAGCCACTATCTTTGATGAAATGTCAACTATTATTTATATTCCTGAACAAACTAAATAAAACTCTTTTCTAATGAAATACCCCACTTCTGCGTGAGATGACAGACGGAGAGGAAAACTATATAACCGGGCGATTGTATATGACTTAGTACTTGTTTATTCATACAAGTAAAAGAGACGTGCGCGTTTCGGGCTCATTAGAAAATATTTTGGGAAGATAGGTCTCATACCTGCACTTAAAACCACATCCAAATACCAAATGCCAATAACGATGAAGGAGAATGAAGATGACGAGCTTGAAAAGTGTAAAGAGATTGCCTACAATGATGTAATGTCAAATACGAGTTGAGCATCGAAGAAATCGAATTTTTTCTGCCCTCACAGCACTTTGCTCGGGAAAGTCGAAGAGTACAAAGGAGGCTAAGAATTCTTTATCGCCAAATATTGATTTTATGGCCTTGCGCTAATCACGAAAAATTTAACAGCATCATGACAGTCTTGAAACACGGCATATCGAAACCCGTCGGTTTGTTTGAATGGACATCAGGATCTCAGATCGTGCTTTATAAATCATAACCGTTCATTTTTCATAAAGGGATGTTTCTCAAATATATATAAATTAAAAACCTTTTTGCTTAGATTTTCTTGCGATAAACAAGCTTAACCAAGTATTTGTCAGATTTCAATTAGCAGAATCTTAAGTTGAACTTGGTTTTTTCTTTTTCTTGCATCTTAACAAAAATATCAGATTCAGCAATTACCACCAGTAGCAGCTTGAACCAAGATGAATACACAGGGTAATCGTTTTTGAAAACTTCTCGCGCTCTTATGTATCCAAGGGGTGTTAATCAGTTTAAGTTATGTCTGTCCGTCTGCTCCTGTGTGCGTACATCTTTTTGAGAATTGACATCTGGTCACTGGTAGGTTCAAGATATTTTATCGCATAAATTCAAAATTCAATACGGATAAGTGTTCCTAATCAACCATTGCGGTTGAACAGACTCGTGCAATAGCGAAAGCTTTGTGGATTTTAACTCTTAATTTTATGATTTTAACTCTTGAGTTAACGGTTTGAAGTCTTCAGTTGAAGCTTTGTCAATGTCCTATTTTTATCGTCAAAATGTAAAAAGTCAACTAATAATACTAACCAATCAAAGCTTTGGTATCAACAGAGTAAAACATGTTGTCTTTTCAAAGCGTTGCGTCAAACATATATGGTATGGAGAATATGGTTAATAAATTGATTTCAGGTATGCCCTAAGTTTAACAATCAGGACATTTTTCAGTCTGCCTCTGGTTTTACTCTCTAGGTGCGTATTTATTTTCTATTTCTGCTTGTCCGGTTCCAACAAGGTTCTTACCACCACGTGTTTTTTTCTTGTGTCGAAGCACAAATTAGGGCATAGAAATATTGTGCCTTGGCTACAACGGAACTACTACTGCTGACTGCAAGCTTGAAGAAGCTTATATGACGCTTGAAACGTTTACGATGTCGTTGAGAGATTAGTTATATTCTATCAACTTTGACTTCAGTCGTTATTCCCTAAGGCATTCAAAGCAAACGCTGAAAGTGAATGCAATAAAAGAAGAAAACTGTGTTTCTAGTTTCAGGACAAGCAGATAATGGAAATGGAACAATCTGGAGTTGCTCCTCATGAGAAAGAGGAACAGTTACACAGGAGAAAGTAGCAAGCAAGTGAAGTGTCAGCTCATTTCACATTGGAGATTCTACTTGTTCAAGGCTATTCATTTCTTTTGGGGATCTTGTTTTTGGAAGTCTTATTCCTACTGTGTGCTTTCAAATTTGGAAAATTAATCACGCTTGATGGCTTATTCTGGAAGCAATTTAAGAGACTATAGGAATAGCAGATATTAATGCAGTACTAAAAAATAATCTACTCGCACTTACATTCCGACAGTTTCACAAAAATGACCAACAATTTTCTGATTCATCTAGAAGCAAGGTCCAACCAGTGACAGTTTGTTGCTTCAAGATGTTTTGATTTTACCATTTGCCAGCAATATAACGTGCAAGTCCTGTATATTAATTATGTACTTTACTTGGTTAAATGCCTGCAACCTTTAGAAACTTCAGAGTATACAATACATATTTATTTACTCAATCGATGGTTATTTCGTGTCGATCTATGGTGTCCCCAGAAGACAATGTTCGCTATAGTAAAAAATGAAGTAAAATGACTACGACTTACTAGACTTGTGCCTTTCGGTCATTTGAGTTCCACGATAACGATACATGTAACTTGAATAATAGGTAGCTCAACTACAATAGGTACGAATACTTTATTCTCGTAGTAATACTAGTCCCAGCTAAGAGGGCCTGGTCGGCAACAATATATTTTACATTAAAATCAAGATCGTGTTTTATTAGAATGAAAATATATTGTTGCTCTTGTGACGTTCGACTCTCAAAGGATGTAGATCTGACAAAGACCAAGCAAGGGTAATTGAATTCATTCAAAGAATTATTATCTGCTTGGGATAACTCATTCATTTCTGTCGTCTTGCCGCTTGCGAACAATGTTGAACTTAGTTTACGTCTCTTGTTCAAGCACTCTGATCATTTTTCAGGTGAAGAGTGGCAAATGATGCGACATTTCCCTACACATATTTCTAGAGAGACACACGATGCTTTGAGTGCCTAAGCTTGAGAACATTTCCCGCAACATTAGAATGAGCCTGGTGAAGGTTGTAAGTAGATAGATATTTGCTAATTTTGGGCACCTAGTGATATATCAAGTCTTATATCGCATAGGTAATCCACTACACATGGTTTCAGCCTACATTTTCATAGTTCATTTGCTAACATTCCCATCACATCCTCTGCCAAAGGCTAGTCCCAAATACCGTCTATCGTTGTCCCGCTTTTCCTAATGTGATGCTATAGCTCCTTTTGTTTTTTGCCTATATGCTGGTACGTAGTTAATTCTGACGCAGTAGCAGCAGCACTATGCAGATTTTTTTGGGCAAAGTGGTTTTCTTTTGAAACAGAAGCAAGTTGTATCCAAACTAATGTCGTTGTAAGCTATTTTGCTGTCTTCTTGACTTATAGAAAGTTCAGTCTAAGTTGCAATACCCCGATTACTTAAGTATTTACGAATTTTAGCTCTGAGTTTACGCACACACGAGTAAATATAGAGGCTTCCTCAGTCCTTAATGTTTCTTTTCTCGTACCAACAACATTGCTCTACCAGAGGCTTAATTCGGCCGAAAAGTGGCAACTCATGCATTGAATTTGATACAAGAATTTTAATTTACGTGCGCATGAATGAACTAGAGTGAACTATAGCGAAGTAAGAGATGAAATTCGATAAAATGTCAAAGAAGATATATGCTAGGGAAGTTACAAAATTGAGTTTCAGTGTAATCTGAATGGGAATGTTTCTTTATATAACAAAAGGAGCACACGGATTAGAACGAAAGAATGCGAGCTGTGAGATTAGCAGTTTTCTTTAGAAGATGCAACACAGTTTCATTTTAACACTATATTTATGTTTCTTACTAACGAACGGAATTATGGTACATTCGAAATGATAAAATTGTCAATGTGAAAGTAGCCGATAAAGAATTCTAATGTTTTAAGTACACATGGTATTTGCAATATGGTCTGTGTTATTAATTAATTAGGTATTAATAAGTAAGACACCGAAAATACAACAATAGTATTGATGGTCTTAGAATAGCAACGCATTATACGTATTTTGATGGATGGATAAGCCAGAGAAGGTTTTTTTTCCGTTGAGTATCTATTGTTATTTTGGGTACATGAATATATAATTCATAACTCTAATAATTCCTTTCCATCTAGACGAGCTAAAATCAATAAAGAAACCAATCTCTTTCGTTACGAGAGTCCAAACGAAAACTAACCATTTACCTCAATAACTCACTAATTATTCACAAATACTCCTGCATTATTTGTAAATTTGCCAGATGTTGAAATAATTGCATACAAGGATGAAACGAAACTGTCAATACTCTACTCTTGTCTGATTACCTAGTTTAATGATTTAATTCAAAGAATACAAATGCTCTTTCTTCGAACTCAAACCATGAATGTTTGGAAAAACTAACATATTTCATTTTCACGAAATATTTTCATGTCAAAATATTAATGACGCGTTCGCCATTCATAATAAATCTTTTCATTCGAATAACATTATATCAATATATTCAATACCTATTTTCAATATATAGTAGAGATGTAGATCATGAAAGATTCCATGAAGATTGGAAAATTGGCCTGGTGTGATGGTTTAAAGAAACCTACAGGTCAACTTAACACTTCAAGATTTTTCTTTATATTTATCTATAAAGAAGAAGTCTGCCTCATAATACGAACATCATTCATTTGCTGACTTCACATTATGGTCCATTTGTATTCATTGCCTAAATAATTATGATGTTATGGACGAATACAGGTTATGTGATCTTATTCTGCTGTCATAAGAATTGATAATGAAACATCACGAATTCACAAGATGAACTAAAAGCTGATCATGTGATTTAGTAGACTGATTTGATGCGAGTTGTTGAGATGAATGATACAAATTAGACCTATCAGTCAGTAAATTAACGTTTTTTAACCTAATTTACATATCTTGCAAACTGATGAGCAAAAAATGAGATACATCGTAACAAAAGATAATTTCAAAGATGGTAATTGTCAAGCTCATGACTCATCAGGGAGAAAATAGTAAGAATATTTATAGCTGCTTTGTTTGCTTGTAATGATGCAAACTTTGTTGGGGGCAAACAAAAAAGGCGAAAAGCGGAGATGAAAATAATGGGATATTCGATGTGCAACATTCATGGGAGTAGTTTACGGCTTGAAAAAAAACAACGGCGGACCGACATACTTTGTGCTTGAGTCCTTAAAACCTGGGTGTAAATATTTTATCACTAACACAAAACGGATTGTCAGTTGTCAGTATTAGAAACAAGACTATATATGTAGTAATCCTTTAGGTTATAGTGTTACATAAATATTATGTGGTCGGCAATGTGGTCTGTAAGATAAAAATGGCTATACCTACTTATTCATACCATGCGTTCTCGTATGCGTATAGTAAATGGAAACATTGAAATATTATCCATTCCTCCGAAAGGAATTTTTCCGTTCTTTTGGTCACACTTTCACATCTAATGATGCTAGTTGTTAGGGTGATTGATCGTCAAAAATTGCCGAATAAAGGTTATTTGCTGACTCCCCTTCGTATGGTAAAGATTACATTGTATTGTAACTATATGCTCTAAATATATCACGGCGATTCAAGTTACATCATAAACACCATACAAAATAGTTCCACCACCCTGCGCATAATGAACTTCTAAATTGCACTCTAGCTCAAATAATTTACCGACACAAAATTGAAGATTCACCATATATGTATTTTAGCTTCATTGATGATCCAATAATTGTCAGCTAATATTGTTTTCTGATTTTTTACATGATTTTCACAGCCCATATTTGCCCTATTAGTAGTTTATTTAATTTCTTCGTCGTTGCCAAAAGTCAGCACATATTATATTTCATCTTTTTTCCAACATCATAACCGAAAGGTTGAAAAAGGGCAAAAAATGCTGGTGGTTTGCTTCATATCTCCTTGTTTCGCAATTCCCATCGTTTCGAGCCTTTGAAGACGTACGCAGCAAGTGAAAGCTATCAATTTAGGTTTGGTCTTCCTTCATTACTGTTAAAATGCATAAAGGGCGCCTTCGGAAAACCTCTTCAGGTTGTTTTCACACTGCCTGCCTTATCCTCAGTGACAGATATAAAACTCTCTTTAACTACGCTCTAGTATTATTTTACACTCAATAAAATCAGCCCATTCCATTTGCAAAGAGAAAGTTCCGCCGTTCAAAAATCTAGTCAGAACTGCGTATCAGGTTGGAATAATTCTGATCGTATATTCCGTTACCCCTTGCTTCCACAGCATCCGTAATCATGGTGTCAGTCTATCATAGCGTAAACTGATCGAGGGTATCAGCTTTTTGTTTTCATAAAAGAAATTGCTCCCGACGCTAACTCCAAGAAACGAGGGCTGGTGAACATTTCGCAAAAATAACATTTGGGCTCCCTGTCTCTGTTAGAACAGCAACGAGTGAAAGTAAAAGCGGCAATAAAATTGCTTACACTTGTTCAATAAGGTCTTCATAGCAAACTGTGACGAAGAGATGCTATAGAATAGCATTAGAAACATAGTGTGAAAACATTCACCAGCCAGGACCTATTGCTGCAATAACATAATAAAAACCGTGTCTCTGTGAAAGCAATGTTTTCATAGCTCCGCTCAAATAACCACATTCATTCATGCTGCCATAAACATGCCCCGTGTTTTGCAACACTGGATATAAATTGAGAAAATAAAACGAACGTGGAGGGGTTCAGGAATATGAATAGAAAGTAGTGATGAAACGTACAAATAAACTAGCGTAAAGCATTGACATGAGAAATGTGAAAGTAAACGATGAACTAGAAGTATGATCGTTATAATTTCCGTTCCGTTGCCATTGTGTCTTTGATCTGTGTGCAGTTGTCTGTGTCTCTCATAACTGTACACCAACTAACTTGGACTATCGCAGAATCTTATATTTTTCTTGTTTAACTTGGAAGTGGGGAACTAAAACTAAAACGTAAGCTGAGCTAAACGACTTGACATGAAGGAACGGGACATATTTATTTGGAAAGTCATAAACGATGTTTTTATTTCATTGTTTCCATTTGGTGAGCTATTCTCGCAAAGATGGAATCTTTCATTTTCCTGCTCTTGTCTTGACACAACTGTCTTTGGTACATGTGAAGATAAGATTTATTACATTGTGGAAAACGCTTAGCTGAACCAACAAAGCAATAAAATGTGTAATTGGGTGAACGTAATAGGACGTTTGATGAGAGTCTTGGGAAAATAAATAATAACGGTAGGATCCTTTTTCAAGCTGTCCGCCTGGACTTTCTTTTTGATTATATGTAGTTTTTCATGTTTATATTATCTTATTCCTAAGTTGTAATTTTTAGATTAGCCACGTCGATATAAATGTGTTGAAACAACAAGAATCTGGAAACGCTACAGCAGAGTCCTAGTAGAAATGAGATATTGAATTCATGTAGGTATGCAGTAGTACTTGGTAAGTAGCCTTATAACTTTGACTTCGTAAAACAATGTTTTCTTTTGGCAATCAACATTGTCTGGTGAACTCTTTTATGTTGTGTTGTGAGGGTTACCAGTAGAAATGGTATGTAAACAGTGTGATTTTCAATCCTATATTTTACGTAAAATTGATGTCGACATTGTCACTCCTTCTCCCTGCCTGTCTACAACAGATCCGTATGCTTTCTTTTATGAAATTAAAAATTTGCAAACTTAGCTTATAGAGTAAACCTATCAAAAAAATATTCGATTTCACGTCATACATCATATACCTATTTGGGTTTGAGAAAATAGTCGAAAACTGTGAGTGTTCATTCTAGCGCTAGATTATTTTCAGCACATCCCTTATCATGCATTGATGGTTAGCTCCAGAAATCGAGAGCCGTTACTATAAAGCTGAATTGTGAAAATGAAAACAACCATGTTTTGTTTCGTGATGAATTCAAGAAAATTGTGATGCAAGTTCAAATGTTTCTAATCGTTAATAATTTTCGAGCGACTGCGGAAAGGAAATTATTTTCAATTTATGTTCTTTTATATTTCAAAACGTCGATCTACAAAATGTGTTTACTGAACACTAAGCTGGTAAGAAATTGAGTTTTCTGATGTAGCATATGTGAGCGAGCGAGAGAAAAATGCTTCTAGCGGGGTCTTGCGAAATGGTGACCTTTATGAAACAGAAGCTCTTCGCAAGGTAACTTGAAAGACTAGGAGTTCACGAATACATCTGGATAAACGTTGAGCCCGTTGGCTTGAAGCGATTTTTTTTATAGAAAATAGAAAGCAACGTGAGAACAGCGGGCTATCAGCAGGCGGTCACAGTCTCAATCAGTAGACAAGAGTCAAAAGAAAGGGAGCTTGTGACAAAGTAGTTAAAATACTTGTCCTATATTATTGTATATCTCTGGTAATGGCAAATTATGCAAAAAGCTTCGGCATATTCCCAGCAAACAGCTTGTTCGGAACAAACTAATAGGAAAATTTAAATACGCGATGACATGGACTTGACAGCATGAGTTAGTCCTGTTGAAGACGTCATTTACATCCGGTAACAATTTTCCTTTAACGTAGTACAATCATTGCTACTACACTTCCAACTTGATAATAGTTTTAGCTGCTTGAAAGAAACAAAAGATCCATTCTCAAATGGTGTCGATCTCACTAACGTATGGCTAATAATATGGCTTCGTTTGTTTCGTTCCTGAGTCTCTTTCAGCTAAAGATTAAATATGCGGAAATTCTGTGCACGAAGTCTACATCAAGTGCAACATTAATGATGAAGATTGTATTTGCTCATCTTTATGGCCTTATTCTTAACACTTAAGGATTGGCAGGGCATGCATAAGATTTTGTTTTACAAAACAGTCTGATTTTATACAAACTGACAACAAGATGAACTGATTAAAGTTCATCATAAGAAAGACTTCGTCGGGATTGCCTTAACTGGCATCCAAAGAAAGCCGAACTTGCAAAATGATTGACATATGCTACTTTCGATTAAAATATACGATATATGGGCTTGATGCTTTCAAACTTATGTAGGAAAAATCGTGCGTTTCGGCAGCGTAAATAATTCAATAGTAGTTCAGCTTGTGCCAGCTTATGTGGTTCCGTGAAGTAAACACGTAAACAGAGAATAAAGCATAACAAAATCACGAAAGAAATGCAATTATAAGAAGCACATATTATTAGGAACCAACTACATAAGCATAAAAACGATTGAATGCCTCACACTGTCCTCACTACATCACCTTCCCTCTCTTGGGTCAGAAATCGTTCACAAAGAAACACTTGTGTATTTTAAACCTTGCCGTTGTTGTCCTTTACGAACGGCTCAAACAAAACAGGGGAAGCTTATGTGGCACAGGAATAAGAGTTTTGAGAGGCTAATGAGAGAACAAGAACCCTAAAGCATAGAAACATCAAAATATCTTTTCTTTAGCTATTTATTGTTGAGAAGTGAATCCTGAAAGAATCTCCAATTTCCAAGACCAATTTTTGGAGCAAAGGATCTTGTGAAGGATCAGGATAGATGTCCCGCTCTGGAAGCCATACATTTTGGCGAAAACAACTTGAATCTTTGAAATATGGTAGTAAACTCCATGTCGTTCCTCTGGTTTTTATGAGGAATGTATGACACGACTTCAATCATAATTGTGGCCAATTTTGATAAAAACAGAATTGTAAGAAAAATATTTTATCGAACTTACAAAGGTTTTTCGTTGTTGGCATTACCTCAAACTTAATCGGTTCTTATCGATTTCGCACGCATTCTGCACTTTTCCACATCTATAAATGGACATGTGCTGTGATTTTCTCAAGTCATTGATGCTACGGCACACCGAAATGGAAAATGGGTAATCTGTTGTGTCTTGCGAAGTAATTGTGTGACAGCTTTTTGAAAACCCATTTTGGTCTTTTGTACTGATTTTGTAGTGACAGCGTCTGTCAGAATTGAAATACCACCATATTAATTGCAATTATCCCTGACGTTGGTTATACTACCGAAATCGCAAAACGAGACATGGTATTATCCTCACTACTGAAGTACAAGTATAGTACGTCTACCGCACTATGTCGCTTTTGTTATTCCTCCGCGACGTTTTTTTGCCGGCAAACCAAATTACCTAACAACGCCTTTTGTACTAC
>VICI01000731.1:0-31299 GCA_019593645.1 Akabosia matsudoensis
ACAGACAAACTCATCGATGTCATTACTTGCTGAACATTTCCGCTTCGTAATAAAAAAAAACACGCGAAAAAAATAGACAAAGACAATTTTTGTCTTTTTGGCGACATGGCAAGAGACAAACTGTTTTTATCTTTGAAGAATTTTGTTTTCATACGCTTGGAGAACAGTGCAAAAAATAGGTACATTATTTTTAAAAGCTGTGCGTAACAAAGTGTGTTAAGAGTATGCCAAGGTCTGCAAATGAAAAAGATGTTGTGTTTAAAAACACACAATATTTTGCAACTCAACCTTAAAAAAAGACTTTCTCAAGGTATGTGTGTTTTGTTTGGTATGCATGGTCAGTTATCTTAAAACGGAAGTTAGTTGAGAGGCGTGTACCACCACCAAGATAGGCATGCCTCAGTTCCCCTCTAAAAATGTATTTTATATTCTCAACCGTATTTAAAACAGTTTCATTCTAGTTGTGTAAAAAAAAATCTTACTTAATATTGCGTACTTGCACGCATTCAAATTTCGTAATTGAAATCTACATAATTTTCAAAAAAATCAAAGTGCGTCATAGTTTTAATTACGGAAGTTAAAGAAAAATCGGCCGTGAAACTCGCGCGATTTGGCGCATCTGTTGAGTTTAGTTAAGATAAAGTCGATGTATGTCTGGTGGAACCGATAAGACGAAAAAGGAGCGACATTTGTCGTCGTTAGAGTTTAACCAAGTCGGGTTCATTGTGTCCGTTAAACGCCTGTTTGCATTGACGAAAACAAAACTTCGGAAAAGTTTTTCCAGCGGGCAGCAGCAGCAGAGAAAAAGCCAAACAAAGAAATGAAAATTATAATTAAACGTTTTTTTTAAATTACAGGAAGAGAAAGGCACTGTCGTGAAGAGAGAAAATTAAACAATCATTTCCAAAATCTAATGAAGACCAGCCAAAGAATAACTGAGCTAAAAAATTGTGTACTTTTGACGAACAATCATTATTTCTTAGGAAGGGAGTGAAACAAAAATTGTGTTTGTGTTTTTTCAATTTACTTTCTATATTGGATTTCGTGAAAGTGAAAGTTTGTTTGTGTGACAAAAAAAATCAAAAATGAATTTCTGCGTGGAGGGAATCGGAACTACAATCAAAGTGAACCAAGTTGAGGCGGATGGGCACGAGGCACGGAACTTGATCACGAACGATCTCAATTTGCAGTCGGGCAGGGGCTTCATGGCGGACACGTTCGTCCGCCCACCTGTCACCATTTCAATCAAGTTTCCCTTCTGCATCGAGCTGAGTCATATTGTCATCAGTCCCAAGGTGGGACGCCAGTCGTCCTCGGGATTTCTCATACGAACCGAAACGAGTTACAAGGTCCGTCGGCTTCATTATTTTAAAAAAACATCATTTATATTCAAAACATCTGGTTTGAATTTTCCCACTACCCAAATTTGAATTTATAAGAAGCTAACGATTTCTGTATTTATTTTTTTTTTGTCTGACGCATGCAGAGCTGGACAAAAGACCACAACGGTCCAGTGTCCACTCACCTAGTTGCCAAGGAATTCGTCAATACTCCAGTGGCGGACGCTGTAGTGTTCAGGAACACCGCGATTCTTTCTCCGCCGCCCGTTTTCGTCATTGCCAACGGAGCATTACTCGCGGTACAAGAACCACGAGCCAATGTTCAACTTGAAACATCCTTCTTTCAATGTACGTCACTATCTTACTATACGGCCAAAGGGAAGACTTCTGCTTGCATCTCTTATTTAACGGGCTGTCAATAAGTGACATAAGCTGTCAGTTTTCGTGCGTTGTTCTGAACAGCCCAGTTTTTTCTCCGTTCTTTATCAAAAGAAGAAAGAGACCAAAGGTGGGCTATGCAAATTGAGCAGCGCATTTTGTCCTCACTTCCTGCCACGTGTGCGCCGGAAGTGGGGCTTAACCGTGGAAAAAATATAATGGCAACAATGAAAAGAAAGAGAAACTAAGAAAATGGGCTGTACACAGTGGAAACTACAAAGCAAAACATAAATGAAAGCTCTAAAATCCTTTGTGGTCACTTATTGACAGTCAATTGAATAAGAACTGTAAACAAAAGTCTTCCATGGGCTGTTTAGTAATCTTATCTTTGCTTGGAGAAAGTCATTTAAGGTTTCGATAACAGTTTTGTTGTCTTTTTAAATCTTTTTTTAGGCATGTGAGCGAGTAGTAGGTTTGGAAATAACAATCCTCAAAGTAGCCGACTCTTCCGTGCCCGCCATCGGCGGTGTCCAAGTGTGGGGTCAACCGTGCATAAGATGCTCGCAAGACCAAGTCGAGAAGCTTTACAAAAGTTGGAGCCGCGTTATTCGTCACGGCGACAGTTATATTCCCCCGCCACTTACTAAAATCGAGCCATCGGTGCGAACTCAATTTAAAAAATTCAAATCCTTAAAAAATACTCAAAAAAATCATAACATTTTTTGTTGCCTGTTTTTTTTCAGGATGAGCCCCCACAAGCAAAACGACCAAAACTTTCGTCCTCGTCAGATTCCAGCTTATCCATTCCGGACGACTTCCTCGATGCGATAACCTACGAGATTATGTGTCAGCCAATCCGCCTCCCTTGCGGCCTCGCCGTGGACGCCAACACTCTTGAAAAATACTACGCGGAGGAGTCCAAGTTTGGCCGTCTTCCAAACGACCCCTTCACCGGGATCACATTCACAGACACTCTCAAACCCGTGTCCGACCCTGCTTTAAAATCTCGCATCGACGCTTTCGTCACTCAGAACGCAGACCACGACGCCATCATCAACTTGCCCCGACGCCTCGGCAGCTCGCAACGCAGTAATAATCTAAGCAGCAATACGTACCCGTTTAGGAATCCAAATATCAGTGCCGCCACAAAGCACAATCAGCAGCACACGGCGTCGCCAAACGACTCTCAGCTCGGCAGGCTTCGCCAACCCCGACCTCTTCGATAAGCCAACAAAAGACGATAAGACTTACGCCTACCCCGATCCGAAAGCCAAGTACACCGTCTCCTCCGCGAGCGAGGCGTGCGACCCCGACGACCAGCTCAACTACGAGCTCTTCAAAATCCTCTCGTCCGGCTCGCCCTACTACTCCCCCAAGGTTCCCATCCGCCCCCAAGTTCAAGTGCAAGGACTGCAACCTCCCGATCAGCGTCAAACACGGCATCTCCACCTTCTACATTGGCCTCTGTGATCACGTCGTTCTCTGCCGGAGCTGCCTCGCCAAGACGGACAAGCAGGCGCACAAAACGTGCGTCAAGTGCGGCGTCGAGTGGAGAGCCAAAGACTGTCTTCGCATTTTTATCTAAAAAAAACAGACGTGTCCTCCAAGTCCATTCAACATTTCTTCGTTATTTTAAAATGTCGTTGTACGACTACTTCAAAAAAGACCCTTGACGATTTTCATGGTCTTTTCTCCTTCTTCCGGACGACTTTTGTCGCCAAGTTATCTTTTACTCAACTCTATTTTGGTTACTACTTGGCGTCAAACTGTCCTGCCGCTGTTTTTTTATATACTTGGTTGCAATCTACTACTATGCAGACATCACATAATTATGCAAATCCAAACAATAACTTTATTTAAAGAATATGCAGGTTTATGATAAGTACGAGTTTTGTTTAGTGAGCAGTTATCCGGTGAATTTTAGACTAGATGTGTTTTTTTAGGGGTTTAGCGTCGTATCCATATCATATCCGGTTGTTTTCCTATGAATCCTCCGCAGCCTTCTTGGATAAATCTAGCCGTTATATTTTGAAAGTGAAAGCGCGCAAGTTTTTGTTTTAACGAGAGTTATTTCCAAGACATAGAATTGTTGACTGTTTCCAGGCAGGGAGGTGCTGGGGTTTGTTCCAGCGCCAGACAGATTTAAGTGTCTTATGGAAAGGAGGAAAAACATGTCACATTTAAAGCTGCAGCAGCTTTTGAGCGAATCAAAAAACAGAAACCGAGTAAATAATTGTCGCTATTTGTCGATGAGTAGAAAAATCATGAATGACAGTTAACAATAGATATCCACAACGCAACGCTTAGCAAGCAAACTGTTCAGGAATATTTTTCGTAGGTATACCTTACTACTGGGCAGACGCATTTAGACATTTAATTTTGTTTAAAAAATGTATACCTTTAGATTTGAGTAATCTTGTGAAAGTCATTCCCAAAACGGGAGTCTCATTTGGTACGAATGACTTTTTTTCTTACCGATACATCAACATTTTATTCAAATCGATATTGCATTTTTGATGTATACAAAAGTCACCTCCCCTTAAAATCCCCTTGAGGGGCTGTTTTAAGAATTTAAAAAACCGGCGTTATTTTGGCCTCCGAGTCAAACAAACTTGCCTTGTTTGCTTATGAATCTCGGGTAATTGGAAGAAAAAAAAAACACGTTCGACGCCTCATCGGAAAAATAAACGGGGAATAAAATTCGCCGATCAAGTCGAAACGAAAAATACGACTCAACCCGGGAATATAAGATTACTCAAATCTAAAAGTGACTAGTATTCAAACTTGACGTTTACTTTGGTGCAGGAATCATCAAAGTAAATCGAAAATAAAATCAGTTCCCCTCCTCGGGGGGCTCTTTGCCAAGGAATATTTTTTACAAAGCTCTGGTTTAACTGAAACTCTGCATTTACATGAAATTCAATCAAATACTGACGTGAATAAAGCAACAATAAAAAAAAACGTCACTATCAAAAGCTTTAGATAACCTAATTAAATTAAATTAAACAGGTTTAAAGATTTAATTATTTGGAAAGAAAGCAAGAAACGAGTTTGAGAATCATTTACAGCTTTCTAATATTTGTGGGGGGAGGGGGAGGGACTTAATGTTTAAAAATTGTTTGCGATTTAAGTTCGTCCGTTGTTTATTTTTTACCAGAGGGGAACCGGGTTTTAGGGGCACGGTGAGATTTACAATTAAAATGGGTAAAACTTGTTAGTCTTTTTTTTTTTGTTTATTATTTTTGTATGAAGGTTGGTTAAAACTAATGAAAAAATGTTATCCGCAATCGGTTTTTTTGATAAGGAAAACATCTAAGATACAATTTTTATCGTTATTTGTCGTTATATAAGTTTAATTGTTATTTAAAAATAGAAGATATTATATTTGTAGGCTGTTTTTTTTCTTGTGTGAATTTTTTGTTATAAAAATAATAATCTTGTCATTGCATTCAATGATCTCTGTTCCTTTTTGTTTTGGTTTTTTTTTGTAGAATTCTCACCGAAGTTTATGTGGAAAGTTATGTAATAAAAAAAAATATATGTCCGTTTAAAAAAAAAGTATCCATTTCTTAATTAGTTTTACCAAGATTTTTTTTTTCCCTCAAATTTGTCCATAATATTGAAGGAGTTGGCTTGACTTGTCAAATGTCAAGCCGGTCCGGCAGGGCTCTCAGCAATTGCACAAATTTTCTCGCACGCGGACAACGAGGAAAATCTATTTCCGTTTCCGCCTAGGTCCAGAAAAAAAGAGGCCGGGGTTATGATGCTTTTAACTATTTTAATTGTAGTTAACTGATTAAGTTAAAATTATGATTATGGTTTACCGCATCCATGATATTTAAACGTTTCGCACCGCTTTTCCCGTGAATTAAAGAAGAACTGATTGACGACCGTGCTGCGTTTGATGCTTTCGCAGGCTGCTCCGCTATCTTTGGGTAGGGTACAAAATTGATGGGGTTGCTTGTCTGGCGTCGGACCGGGGGCAGACACAGGATTGTACGGATCGTCCAAAGAGTCGCGGCGTTTTCGCTTGGACCACTCGTCCAAGTCGGCGTGGGGATTTTGGCGGACGACCCAGTAGCCCGCGCCCCAGTTGTACGGCGTCGTTGTGTACGGCATGTCGACCAGAGTGAACACCCCGTCGATAGACAGTTTAGGCCGGATGTAGCGGACCCTCTGGGGGTTTCGTTTGAGTCGATGCGAGTGGCGGGCTGATACAGAGTTTTGCTCGTCGACGTTCTTATCGCGACCTTCCCCTTGGAGCACCAAAAACAATCATCAATTTATGGACCTGCCTCGATTGACGTGCTTCAAAATCGGTTTACAACAAGCAATAGTAGAAAGAAGGCATAATTTAAGAAGCCTTTGTGATGCAACTCCTCCAAAAGTCTTTCAATTCCTGTCAAAGTGCCGATCTAAGTCTTTAAATTCCTGTCAAAGTGCCGATCTAAGTCTTTAAATTCCTGTCAAAACGCCGATCTATGTAAGTCTTTCAATTCCACTCTTTCATGGAATTCATGGAATTGAAAGGTATCAGTGCAAACCTTTCACTCCCTTTCTTTTCAATTCCTCTCCTTTCAATCTGTTCGAAAGACTTTTCCCATTCAAATCTATCCCATCATTTGACTCAATTCTTTCAATTCATTTCTTTCAAAATTTTTTCTATTCCTTTCATGAAAGAGCTCCATCACTGAAGCCTAAACCATCGCTGAAAGTGTCCACACGGCTTAAGAAATTTGATCAAGGGCCCTGCCTGGTTTAAAAAAATCAAAGACATTACCAAAAAAACATTCAAGACGCTTGGTGATCTCCTAGTTTCTTTAAAAAATTATTTTTAGGGTCCCGGACAACTTATTTGTTTCCATGTTGACACTTCCAACGACCATTTTACCTTCTTTTATACCTTTTTCTGTAACAATAAATATTTTTGTTTTACCTTGATGGCCGTCAGTTGACGGAATATGCTTAGCAGATAGAACTACTAATGCAGCGGTAATCCAAAACACGTCAACTAACGCCATTACTCGTCAGTTTTCAATGTTCTTGATAATGTTTTTATGAGGAGAAGAATCTCCAAAATTAATGATAAGCTCTTTCCGCGCTGGATTCCAATAAAATAATTTACAAATATATTCGTAGCGAACTATCTGGGACCCTGTTCCTCGTCGCCTTCAAATTTACGAGCATAAAAAAATGTGCCGTGAAAAAAATTTTCCTTTTTTGCCACTTAATAACCCATTAACAAGGTCTAATTGTCCTTTGAAATTACCTTTAAGTAGTAATGACCACGAGTTGCTCATTTCAAGGACTTACCGTAAATCCTCATAATGAACGCCGCCGGCGATAATTCAAATGTCGGTGCTCTCCAACCCAACCAACGATAATAAAAAGACTCGGCCAATTTCCAAGTTTCCATCTTAACCCCGGTTGTCTTTAGAAGATTTACGGTACATGAAATTTTACTCGTTGTTTAGAAAATCCGTCGCTCTTATTTTATAACCCCGCCGCAAGTTTAAATTCTTATTTTTCTCTTTATCCCGGCGATCATTAGAGACCCCTGCGTTCTTTAAAGGATTTACGGTACGAAGAAATTTGCTGACACGACATGCGCATAGGTCGTACACCCTCACTAAGCCCAGTAACTACTAGACACAAAGTTAATAAACAAACAAAAAATTGACAGATTGGAAAACACGTTTTTCTTGTTATATTCTGTAAAATATATTTCGCGTACAAAAGAATTTGCTCCAAGAGAGAGATTTTAACAATTTATCAGGGTGAAGTGTTATTCTTATTTATTTAAACTGATGACGACGACTCATCTTGGGTTTCAGCTGTGAGGGTAATCAAAGACGACGAATTTTCGACAAGGTCGGCGATAGACACTCTGCCACGCTGTTTGATAAACTTTGCAAATTTGCCAAGCTCCTCTTCAGAGATGTAGATGAACTTGCCACGATCGTCCATGACACCTGTTGAAAATCAAAACGTGAAAATCAACAAATTTTCTCGGTTTAAAAATATGGCTATGACTTAATATACCTGTCAATCGGCCCTCCTTGACTAAGTAAGTAAGACGGTCAATTGCATCTGGAACTTTGAGGCCAAAGTGGGTCGCAATCTCTTCGAAAAGAATCACCTTCTTTGCCTGTTTAAAATAATAACCATCGTTATAATATGTGACTGGAACTAGGAAATGGGGAGATGTTGATGTTCCAGAAGAAACGAAACAAGAAAACGTGTCTGGGGGAGAGGAAAAGGGGGAGATGTCGTACCAAATATGAAACATTAAAATTTAACTGCACTACTTTCGTCTGCTTGTTTTTTTTTACTTGGTGCAACATTTTCCCTTTTCCTTGGCCCAGTCACAAATGATTCAGACAAGCATCCAGCCTTCGAAAACAAATTCGTACCGCCCACGTACCCTAACATATTCGATGAATTTTTCGATAAGATTGACTTCATCCTCGTCCTCCTGGGCTTCACAACCTTCTCCCTCGACGGAAAACATTTCTTTCATTTTCAAGTACTCCTCAAGTTCCCGCTGGGCTTTCTCCTCCCGCAGCCGCTTTTCCTCCTCTTCCTTTCGTTTCTCCAGATCGGCTTCTTGTTGCTCCCGCCTAAAGTCAAGAGATAAAAATGCGTAGAGTAATTAAGATACCGCATAACCTACAAAATTTGAAATTTCTCTATCGATCCCCGGCGTAAGCTTCGGTATTTAAAATTATTCATGAACGACTAATTTGTTGCTTACAACTCCCGCTCTTTTTGCTCGGCAGCTTGTTTCGCCTTCCTTTCCTCCCGAGCCCGTTCGTCTGCCTCTCGAGCCGCCCGTTTTTCCGCCTTGGCTTCCAGCTTGGCCCTCTTTTTAGCACCTAACTTGGGATCATTCAGCTTTTCATCTAACTCTTCATCCGAATACTGCGCCCTTTGACCTCCACCACGACCATCATCGCCGTCAGACTCAGAGTCATCTGCAACCCAATTAAAGCATAAAATTCCTTAACTCTTTCTTAACCTCTATTCAAAAAAAAATTCTATTCAACTTACCAACCCGTTGATTCCTACGATTCCTGATCTGTCCAGCTCGTCGCCCACCCGCCGCCTGTCTCTGGTTCCTTACCGCACCTCCCTGAGCGCCCTGAGGCTGTTCCACGCCGCCATCCCCTCTTCCGTACAACCTCGCCAGCCAGAAGATCAGCACACTTATTCCAAACGTCACCACAGCCAATCCAAAGTACTGCAAAAACTCCTCCGTACTCACCTCCAAATCGTCCACAGTTTTCTCCTGCTTGGCCATCTTGCAGAAAAGGCAAGGTTTAAAAATAATTAAAACTCCACAACCAATCAGTCAGCAACAACCAACTCCTAGATACCTTTTTATCTTGTCTCGTTCCGTTGTCTCAACTCCTTAAATAACCTTGCAATTAGTTAGTATCTTCCTTTAGCACTACTTGTCCTTATCAGCTTATTTTAACATTTAATCACATCTCTCCAGAAGTAAATTTACAATAACACAGAAAATAAAATCGCTAATAACAAGCAAACAAAATTTTAAAAAGGGCACAGGCCACTTTTATTGATTGTTCCATGTCAAGCACCAGCTCGACTCACAAATTTGACACATGGGCTCTACAGGCAAACATCTGTTCTACTAGCGAAAGTAGTTTAGCTATGCAGTTTTTCGGTAGTACGCCGCTAGCCGACACCCGATACCCGCTGGCTGATTAAAGCGACACCCCAAGGCCGACCGATTCATGTTAGCCGACAAGCCGATTCCCGTTAGCCGTCTAGCCGATTCCCGTTAGCCGTCTAGCCGATTACCGATAGCCGACAAGCTGATCAACGAAAAAAGAATAACGGAATGGATTAAAATTAACGGTTTAAAAAATGTTATTTATTAAAGTGTTGCCTTGAAAATTAGAAAATCCTGTCTGCTTCTTGAGACGTGCAGCTACAAAATGAATGTGTTTCACGTTCCGAGACCGAGTTGAAAATAAAACTTGATATCACGGAAGAAGAGTTACTTCCGCCATTCATTCTAGGCTTCGTATGCAAATATTTTAGGTAAAACCTCACCGTCTTCCTTCGTGACTGTTGCTGTTTTCATTTCTCATGTTTAGCGACGTGGATATTTGTTTGTTAAGGCATGCATTTGCGATTTCACTTGCATAAAGAGAGCTTCCTGTGTAGTTTTCATGATTTCCTCGCACTCATTTCCCTATCCAGAGAAGATAAAATTTGATAAAAGAAACGCTCGAAATAAATTTGGTGCATAGGCTTGAGTTCACTTGGTTTTCTTCGTGACTGGCTCGCCTCTGCTACTGGATACGATTAGTTCTGGAGCGCCAGTTGCTGGACAAAATTCGGTTGCCAACCGCCCGTCGTGCTCGGTGCCAAAATATTTTGTTCTACGTGTGTGAAGGTGTAGTTTTACACTTATTTTCGGTCCAAAACGGTGTAATCGCAAGGTATGTTTACTTGTCAGTACACATTTACTAGCAGACAATGACATTGTTTTTTATAAAATTTGGTGCATAATCGCCCAATCTGTGATCCAAGAGATTGGTGGCAAATTTTAAACAAGAATATTTAACCTTACATTCCAGCGAAATATATAACCCACGGTTGCACCCCCAACCTTGCCGTTGTTACCGTTTATGACTCCACTGGATTTCCACACCTCGTTTTTCGGACAAAAACCGACATTCAAGCTGGAGAAGAGCTGACCTACGATTATAACACTGTCTACATAAAAGGTAAAGAAATGGTAATCCAATTTTTTGGTTGTACTCAATATATAATTATCTGACAAACTATTAATATACAAATGGCATTAGCAAATGGCATTACACGGATACAGCATTCATGGAATTCAAACATTATATGCAAAACGTATTTTCCGTAATTATTATCATTATCTCAAGAAAGTATTAGTCTTGTTTTCCTTCTGCAATTTTTTAAGCTCAGTCTTAGTAAAACACACGGGTTCTGCAGTGAAGTGTCTGTTCTTCAACGAATAAAGTCTGAAGAATGTCTGAAGTGTCTGTTCTGTCTCCAGTCTCTTGTAGTAGTACCCAAAGAGGGAAACCGATGTTAGTCGATTTTGATTTGAACTCTTACGCTTTAGAGTATTGTAAGAGTAAGAATGGATCTGCTCAATATTGGGCATATTGTAATAGCAAATGCCCAGGAAGATTTGTTTAAAAAAATTAAGTTGTATATCATGTTTATTGTGAGCACTTAGTTCATAATGCCTTATTTCCACAATGCTTATTTTTGTACTAGGTGTGTGCCTGTATTTCCTGCAGGATCCCAAGAGCAGTTACTCAACAATCGACAACGGCGTTTCCCAAGCCTACGCCCCAATGTAGTGTGTGTAAAATGCAAGTAAAAACAATCTTTTCCCTCAAAGCAACTCAAAAACTGTTCTTGAAAACCTTAATTGGTGGATACAATGAGAACACATTATCGCTCGGAAGGTCACCTATTAAAAAAGTTAGCCCAGAATAAGGTCCTTTGTGTGAACTTTACCGAGCTCCTAAATGTAAATTATTTTACAGAAGCGTACAATTTTATTCATGTTTACTTGTTTACAGGGAATTTACAAAGGATTCTGATGCAAGGCGACACCTCAAATCGGTTCATTGCTTAGAGCCGAAGTTCAACTGTCGAGTTTGTGGAAAATTATTTCGTCGAAAGGATAACGTCAAACGGCATATGAAAGAAAAGCACGAGAACTCGGCCGGGTCTTTCGCATGCCCTATGTGCGACACTGCACTGTTTGTAAAAGCAAACTTGGACTGAGTGACCATGACCGACTCATGCACCGTAACATTTAGAAAACTTATATTTGTAAGGCCTTGATAAGGGACGTGAAAGGTAAACGATGCCGTAAAGAAAAATGGATTCAGTGTGGAGAAATTTTGAAGACAAAGACAGGGTATTTTTTACATAGGGTAATTCGCCAGGCCAAGGGAGAAAGTCGGCCAGAAGGTGAAGATGGACTATGTTCAACTGAATAATTGTAAGAGCTTTACTTTCACCGGTGTATATTTTTTCAATAAAACTCAATATAAAATGAAAAATTTTTGTGGAAAATTCTTTTATTCAAACAATTTGACGAGAACTGGCAATCCGCCGTTCTAAAAAGGTTGGGGCGACATGAGTTATAAAAACAAGTATTAAGATAATAAAAACATTTCATGAACCGTTGAAAATTATTTAATGGGGGAAATAAATTCTTTTGGAAGTTTTTTTCTGTGTGTATGAAAATTAGAATGTCTGTTCACGAAGTAGTAGCACTTGTTTGGAGGAGGGCAGGAGGAGATACTGGCCTAATGTTCTAATACTGACCATGGGGAATTCAATTACATCAGTTTTCTCAGCGCAAAAAAATAAAAATCTCATCCGGAGGGGGGATGGAAGAAAGTTGGTTTCTATTCGGACGCAAATGCGATAAAAAATGCAGTATCTAAATTTTATCTTTTAGATGAGCAAAAACTCTGACGACGAAGGTAATCCATCTAAATTAATTGCTCTTTTAGCCACCAATTGCGTATACTTTATTAAGTACAAAGGCTGCGATATAAATTAGTCTTAGTTGTATGTTCGTCCGTCCGCCTGGATGTTTTCTTGAAATCTCAAGAACCGCAAATCGCTCAAGCTTGAAACTTTGCCCACACCATCATCAATTCTATGGTTTCGAAGTTGACTATTCAAGTCGTCACGTTGACGATGTACAGGGTGAAGTAAGTTGACGATAGTTCTTTGTAAATGGATAAAAAAAAGTTATGGACGATTTGGACTGAGCTGCATGCCTAGATTATCTTTGTTTCAATAACCCATTTCTGATTTTGTCTCCTTGACAGGTTAAAGGGTGTGTAACGCTAACGCTTCGTAAATTGTGTTTTCGTGACTCTAGCAAATTGTGTTTTGCCGAATGTTGCAGATTGTGTTGTAAAGAATCTTGCAGATTGTCTAATGCACGGCCTTCGCTACTTATGATATCGTGCTTACGCGCTTTATATGTTTTTGTATAGGAAATACAACAAACTTTAGAGCTTTATTCAGTTTTTTGGATCTACTTGTATGTATGATGAATACTACACCGAAATATCTGCAATAAAACCGTTTAATAATAATGATAATTAATAATAATTATTATTTTGAGTGCTTATCACCAGTGTAGAAACATACAAAACTAATTTCCACGTACAACTGTCTTCCGGTTTGGGAGAGATTTTCATAAAGCTCCAACGAAACAAAACTGTAGCTGAGATTCAATCATAAATCTTAATTGGTAGTCAATCAGGTATTAGATTTTCGTATGGAATAGATAAATTTATAACAAAAATTTCAGTCTAGCGGTGTAGAATGGAAGTTTTGCGTGGACAAGTCTTAAGATGTCACACATGACTCGTTTTTGTTAAAAAAACGCGTTCTCGAGCAGATTTTCGAACTTTGAGACCCGTTTGGGGAATCCTTGGATCATGACAAATGAAACAATGTGCTTTGTTTTTCTTTCAAACTCAACCGCTTTGACAGAAAAGGTATCAAACGATATATGCAAATGCCATGCAACTCGTCAGGCATGGCCTGGACACACTGTAAAGTAATTTGGAAGAACAAAAGCTCCCCTAATTCCGCAAAATTTTTCTTTTACTTCTCAAGCAAAATAAAAGTTATTTTACAGTACTTAGCGGCATGATTGAGGATTAGAATTATGTAATTGGTATGAATTTCGTCGAAATGACAGGCACTCAGCAGATCACAACGGAGGAGGCGTACGTCATTGTCGGCAATCTCAGCTTATCCGGGAAACATCCGGGGCTTCATTCATCTTCCGCATCAGGTGCGTGTTCTCGCCAAGAAAATTGCAATCAGGCCCTGGGTGAAAGTACAGAGCGGCCAAGAGTGATACATAAAATAATTGAAAATGACTTTTTTTAAACTTGTTTAGGACGAATCAAAAGTAGGGCTGGGCTGATACAGTGCAGGTGCAGGATATGAATCAATATGGGGGTTACAACGATTTAGCATCACTTCGCAAATGGAATTCTCGCAAATCAAGTTTAAAATAAATAAAAAACTAACCCGACTCAATTATCATCCATCCACATTCAATAGAAAACAGGCAGTCACGTAACGAAAGTAAAGATGGAAATTAGTATCGTGTGTCAGGTTATTATTAAAATAGTGGGGTAATATGCGACTGTCTTGTTCCTTCCCAGGGCGACCATAGTTTTTACTACGCTTTTTTTGTGACAATAGTAATGAACTGTCGATGAACCGGTGATAACAAAATGATTAGCAGGATAATTAAACAAGGAAGAAGGCTGGTTATATGATTGGATTTAATTTTAATTGACAAGAAAAGAGAGGAAACAATCTGAAACGAAGATTTAAACTTGAAAAACGATAACGGGTGACCTTTACCAGAAAATCTTTGAATTCATACAACTTTAAATTTATAACACAAAAGAACTCGTATCATATCAATATCAATATCCAATATCAATGACGTATGCGGCGTCTGTGATAATTCAAACCTTGTTCACTGTTGAATTCTTTCCCACAAACCCCACAAAAAAAGGGTTTTTCTTGGAGATGCGCTCGAAGGTGATACAGTAACGCATATTGACTCCCAAAGGTTTTTTGGCAGAAGACACACTCAGGGCGGGACAGAGGAACGAGTTTCTTCACAGGGCACAGATGTTTCTTCAACCATTCACCCCTTCTGTACTCTCCACCACAATGTCGACAAATAAAGGGCCGCTCTCGAGTGTGAACTTGGAGGTGCACGAGCAACCGGTAAGACGACACGAATTCCTTCAGACAGAAGGGACAACTGACGGACCGCTCGAGCAAGTGGCGTGGTAGCATGTGCGTGTGACCTACGCATCGTCCGTGATCTATCACACCTTCCACACTGGTGAATTCTTTCCCACAAACTCGACAAAAAAAGGGTCTTTCTTGGAGATGCGCTCGAAGGTGATACCGTAACGCATCTTGACTCCCAAACGTTTTTTGGCAGAAGACACACTCAGGGCGGGAAAGAGGAACGAGTTTCTTTACAGGACAGACGTGATTCTTCAACACTTCACTCCTGTGGTGCTCTTTCCCACAAAGTCGACAAATGAAAGGTCGTTCTCGAGTGTGAACTTGGAGGTGCACGGTCACTGCGGTCGAATTCACGAATTTCTTTGGACAGAAGGGACAAATGGTGGGTCGCCCGACCAAGTGGCACT
Source organism: Akabosia matsudoensis (assembly GCA_019593645.1). Taxonomy (NCBI): domain Eukaryota; kingdom Metazoa; phylum Arthropoda; class Collembola; order Entomobryomorpha; family Paronellidae; genus Akabosia; species Akabosia matsudoensis. The sequence continues at coordinate 14,969 of VICI01000731.1, forward strand.
GAAGCATGTGATCCTTCACACCTCCTGTACTGGGGAATTCTTTCCCACAAACTCCGCAGAAATAGGGCTTTTCGTGGAGATGCGCTCGAAGGTGTTTCTGTAACCCAAGTTGGCTCCCAAGTGTTTTTTGGCATAAGACACATTCAAGGCAGAAGCGGGACAGAGGAACGAGTTTCTTCCGAGGGCATAGATGGTTCTTCAATTTTTGACCCGAGCTGTACTCTCCCCCACAATGTCGACAAATGAAGGGTCGTTCACGAGTGTGAACTTGGAGGTGCACGAGCAACCGTGAAGACGAGAATTCCTTCAGACAGAAGAGACAACTGACGGACCGCTCGAGCAAGTGGCGTGGTAGCATGTGCGTGTGACCTACGCATCGTCCGTGATACATCAAAGCTTCTACACTGGCGAATTCTTTCCCACAAACTCCACAAAAATGGGGCTTTTCATGAAGATGCGCTCGAAGATGATTCTGAAACCCAGTTTGACCCCCAACTGTTTTCAGGCAGAAGACACACTCAAGGCGGGGGCGGGACAGAGGAACGAGCTTCTTTGCAGGACATACGTGATTCTTCAATCGATTACCTCCCCTAAACTCTTTCCCACAATGTCGGCAGATGAATGGTCGTTCTCGAGTATGTACTTGGAGGTGCCCGAGCAACCCTGTAGACGACGCAAATCTTTTCCCACAGAAGAGACAATTATGGCGTTTTCCTCGCTGCGTCGCGGGGACACTTCGTCTTGGCCTCATTTTGACTCGCTGTTCTCCAACGAAAAACGAATATCGAAATAGATTAAAATTTACCGTTAAAAAAATGAAATTTGAAGTGTTACCTTGAAAATTAGAAAATCCTCTCTGCTTCTTGAGACGTGCAGCTAAAAAATGAATGTGTTCCGAGACTGGGTTGAAAATAAAACTTGATTTCAAGGAAGAAGAGACACTTCCGCCTATCATTCCAGGCTTCGTATGCAAATATTTTAGGTAAAACCTCACCGTCTTCCTTCGTGACTGTTGCTGTTTTCATTTCTCATGTTTAGCGACGTGGACATTTGTTCATTAATGCGGAAGGCATGCATTTGTGATGTCACTTGCATAAAGAGAACTTCCTGTTTCGTTTCCATACTTTCCTCGCCCTCATTTCCCTATCGAGAGAAGAGAAAATTTGATAAGATAAAAGAAACGTTCGAAATAAATTTGATGCATAGGCAAGCGTACTCTTGAGTTACTTTATTTTCTATTGTTGTTTTTTTCCTTTTTTCGTCGGATAAACAATACAAAAAGAGAGGAAAAAAACAATGCAAAAATTGTGATTCGAGGAAAAAAATGTTCAAATGGTGTCATGGTACACCAAGCAGACTGACATCTTGGGTTTAAAGTTATGATTCCGGCCACTGTAATTTGGTTAGCGACTCACTAATTCATTTCTGGGCGTCAAAACGGGATGAAACGCTATTAAAAGGTTTCCAAAACATAAGTTTGTGCCCATCAAGTTGCCGCTCAAGATAAACCTTTATTCGCAAAACTCGAATCGAACCGGCTGAATCGAACGTTTACGCTGATAGGATAGGATAATACTTTAAGCCTAGTTTCGAATCGAAATGATAAGCTGCCTTCATTTTGCTGAAGATGTTCGAACTCGAAGGTGTTCTTGTTCGAATTTTCCTTTTTTCATGAGTGACACTTCAGACGATACAAGCGAGTGAAGCGTGAAATGATCCCTTTTTCTACTTTCTCAGCGTCAGGCGTCAAATAAGTTTGGCTGATAAAACTGCCTTTGGTTTTGGTAAATTTTTTGCGCTCCAGAATATTATTAAATTAAGTTTATTAATATGTATTTTCATGTTACATAAATTTGCAAAATCATCAATAGCACAAAATTGTAAGACATTGCTGGAAAAACTGGAATTACTCTGCCTTCTTCTTCGGTTTGAATTCTTTACGAAGCATGGAGGGCTTTACCTTCACGCTCGTGCCTCGTTTAGCTTTTCGCACCTGTTCGAACATGTCTTCGTCGTCAGATCCACGGTCATCATCCCTTGTCTTATTATAGTTGCGTGGAACCTTTCCATTGTAAATAACCTGATCGCAAATATCTTCGTCTTCAGAACTGTGATCATCAGCCAAAGATACTCTTTCCACAGCATTGTAAACTGACATGTCCTTGAAGCCGACCTGGCCGAACTTCCTTTTACCTTTTTCACTGATCTGTTTTCAGACACAAAAAGAATATAAGTTTTTAACATTTCAATTTCTTCACTTAGAAAAATCGTTGTTTTACTTACCGTCATGTTATCATCAACTGTGAACTCGACCAAATTTTCAAATTCCAATTCTAGAATCTCCTTGTGACACTTGTAGCTCAGGGGGTACTTGAGGTAGCCGAAAGACGTGTTCATAAACCGGCAACTGTGGTCAAACCATTTTCGCTCTTCGTCCGGTACTGGAATCAAAAGCGTCCTGGGAATGTGCCCCAAATGCAGAAATTTCAAACTTTTCAAAGCTGCAATTCCGCTGGAATGATCTTCCATAAGATCTTCCTTCTCTACTGGTAACTCGACGTTATGGTAACGAATGTATTCCTCGTAGTGCTTGTACTTCCGGAGTGTTTTGAGAACGGTTTCCGTTTTCTCGCTTTTCTTCAGGACATCCTCAAGGTTCGGAAGTAAGCAGGACTCCATTGTGTTTTCGAAGTCAAACTGTGTCTTGAGGAATAAATGTGTCAATTGCGAGTGTTCGTATGCTTTGAAAAATGCTCTCAGCACTGGAACCGATGGAAGGTTGAGCCAGACTTTCGTCACGTTCGGAAAGTATTCGCGAGCTCTGACGACAAACGTGGGGTCCTTCAAACAGTCTGGAAACTGGATTTCTGTCGCACTAGACTCGCGTCGTTCTTGTCTACGTGATTCGGGTGGAAACACAATTTTGAGGTTCCAAAAGCTACCACACCTAAATTCAGTGAGGTTCCGAACTTGAGAGAAGGACAAGTCGTTAATGTCGATAAGATTTCCAACGACAAGACGCCGGAGTGTCGGTATCTTTGAAGAGAATTTAATGGCGAACTTGAAAGGCTCCTCTGTCACGGCCATGTCGAGGCTAATCTCTCTAGCCTTTCCATTTTGGGGTTCAGAATGGAATGAGTATCCGGGACAAATCAGCAAATCCCTGAGCTTGGCCATTTTCGGGAAAGTGATGTTGACTGAATGCTCCACGTCATCATTGCCACGGTAACCGCCATGGATGATGAGCGTCTCGAAGGTATCCTTGTGCTGGTTCAACGTAGACTCCATTGTTTCCTAGGTAACATCTTTCCATAGTGCGTCTCCAAGCTCGAGCGACTTCAGCGGGCGCAAGTTCGCAATGAACTCGATATGATTCTTCCGAAGGGATAATACTGAGCTGGAGGCACCCGTCAGCTTTAACTCAGTTATAGTTGGGACAAGCTGGACAAGGGAGCTCAAACGTTTGAGGAAACAAGAAGCGTCGTCATTATTTTGGTAGGTGAAGTCGATTCTCGAAAGAAATCGAGCTGTTTTTAAAATTTTCCACAGAAATTTGTGGTACGGGATTTCGAAGGGTATTTGAATAATTATTTTTTCGAAATGAGATCCGCATTCAACGAAAAAAGTCTCAATGCGAGTTTGGCAGTTTTTGAAGGAGTCGTGGTCCAGAAAGTAAACTGTACAAGCGGTGTATTCTTCAAGTTCTTCGGGCCTTTGAGCTAACTTCACCAACCTCTTCGGATTTCTCAAGTCCTCGGCAAAAACATTGAGACTTCTTTCTTTCGATGTTTTTTTCGTCCCAAAAGGATTCATGATTTCCTATTTTGCAGAAAAGCTACAATTAATTTTCGACATCACGATTTTTAGAACAATCTGAATTGCCGTATGTACCTTGTAGTTAACCGCTTTTCTCTCGCGGAATTCATATCTTCTCCCACTGGGCGAGGAGGGTGGTTCAGCTTCCGCCTCTCCAGTAGGTACACCTTCCAATGAATGTGAGAATGGGCTGCCGCTGCTCACAACTTCGTCCTGGACTGAGTCCAGTTCTATCAAGTCTGGACATTGATTCGCCACCCTTGTGCCAACATTAACTCTCTTCTTCTGAGAAGAGTCTACATCTTGATCCAGTGGTCGCTTTCGGGACGGAAGGGCCTGAGATTCAGCCGATGAAACAGATTCACTATCACTCTCGTCAGACGATGATTCGGCTCTTATACTGCATGTCTCCTCTTGTTTCACAAATGATGAGTTTTGTAATAATGTCCCTCTTGATTGAAACTCACCGTCAGCCCGTGAGTTAGGATTATCATCATTTCCTGCAGGTAGCGGTTCACTTTTCACTCTCGCCTCCGTCTCTTCCGCTTGGAGCAATGGTCGACTTTTGCAGGAGGCATTGAGACATTCCGTTTTCACTTTCATGTCAATCCACTCCCGTCGGGGTGTTGGAGGAGGTTCATATTCAGTCGGTAAAACAGAATCATCACCCTCGTCAACCACTGGTTCTGCTTTCACATTCCACTCAATCTCATCATGGTGTTCGTCCACGTCGTCGAAGTTCCTCTCCATTTTCTCAAACTTTTTATTCACCCACCACCGAACTGAATAAAAACTGTCTTCCTTACCACGGATGAAATGAGTAAACCACAAATTAAATTCTCTTTTTGTGAGCCTTACCTGACGCCTTATCAGTTTACTCCACCCTTCCAAATAAAAGGTTTCGAAATAGAAAATTGAGTTTTGAAGAGTTAACTTTTTTTCGCAGACGTCAGAGGAGTAACGCACGGGACGGAGTCAAAAGCAAGAGTGTGAGAGCGCGTCTGCAGAAATCTGTGAAAGAAATCGAGTCGCGAAATGCCAGCTCCTCCAGCTCGTACACGACGAACAACAAGCAAAGGAGCAGGTTGCGAATTCATGTTAGCCAATCAGAGCCTCGGAGGAAAACGAACACAAAAAAAAATGTTGATCTCCTGAAAGTGGATAGGCGTAGTTTTCCTTTTGACAAGCACCGTAGCCAAGTACTCGGCTTTTTTTAAAATTTGCAAACGAGAGAACTGTGAAAACGATGAATCGCGGTTGTGTCGCTTTGAACTAAAATTCACTTGACTAAATTTCACAGTAATTCAAGTACTGTTTAGGTTTCACATGCATTTTAATTAACAAATGAAAAACAAGATTTTTCTTTTAAAAAAAATTAAACGTTTCATTCCAAAATAAAAAAAATCAATCAACTATTCCGATATATGGTTTATTTTTTAAAAAAACAAACATTCGAAGAAATACGTACAAAGAAGATGTTTGAAAAAAAGATCACTCCAGGCTTGATAAAAGATTCGAAACTATGACCAGTTGTGGAACGCCCATGATGAAATCAGGGTCAACGTCTGGTGAAGTAGTGACGTCCAACCTGTTCCCCAGCGGTCCATCGAGAGAGTCTGGTCTAAATGTAAACACTGAGTTGCTCTTGTTGTTCGAACCCCGAAAACGGACGGTCACGACAAAATGACTCTGATAACAGTGAAATTAATTATTATAATGACATGAGTAAACTCGTACTTGAATTTTCCTTCATTTCCGGACGAACTAGAGTAAAAGCTAACAATCCGCAGTTGGCATTTCTTTGAAGGTCATTCAAGAAGTGAAAATTGAATGTTCATAGTACTAACGAAAATGACATGTCTGCTCTGCAATTAAAAGCTACATTTTTTAAAAACTTCCTGTTATGTTTCAATCATCGCCAAGTAAAAAGATTTTGAATGATAAGATAATTATCCACCTTGAACGCTCTTTTATCCATGTTTATCTTTTCTGGACAAGATGAAAACGACACCGGAAGTTCTCCATAATATGAAAATTACCTCACGCATGCATGCCTTTACAAAATTATATCCTCCTCTCAAAATGAGAAAATTAATAATTAATAGTATATTTAGCATCGGAACTATAAATAAACATTTGAGCTTTATTTTTTTCTGTAGGAATGCTTATCACCGGTGTAAAAAATATACGTAACTAATTTCCACGTGCAAGTTAGAGTCTTTCGTTTTAAGAGAGATTTACATACAGCACCAATAACATAAAACTGTAACTGAGATTCAGTTTTACAACCTTAATTAGTAATCAAGTACTAGAGATTTTCGTATGGAATAGAGATAAATTTGTGACAAAAGTTTCAGTCTGGCGGTAAACGCACAATTATGGAAATTGGTTTTTTTTCGTACTCTGCGTAACAATTTTTGGGTAAATGTGCAATTAAATTTGTGTTAAAAAATGGTTGCCATCGCTATGGTTCAACCCAGCACTCTGCCGAGTCCGCGAGACAGTTTGGATACGAGCTCACCCTCGGATCGGTGAGATCGCGGGGATGAACGCAAGCGCACCGTGCGTCCTTGTCGTCGTCTGTGAACACTCGTGGAACGCCGATCCAGTCTCGTTGCTTTCCTCCGCTGGACGTGGAGCACCACAGGCGACTCCCAGTGTCATGAGACCACTCGGCGTTACATGGAGGAAACTGGTCCCTCACAGTTTTATCTAGGTCGTCAGCCTCGATCGCTTTTTCAATGTTTTTAAGTAGGATCCGCATCTTAATTGTTGGCTTGCCAGCCGAGTCAAAGAACCAATCATCGAGAACGCCCATGAAATGGTATTTGTCCGATACCCAGTAGAAGTCTATCCAGCCCCCGATCGCTTTCATGTCACGATTTGACAACCCAGTCAAGTCAGGAATTAAACCCTCATCGTCAAATTGACCGCTGACAAAGGCCCGTGTTCCGTCTTTCCCTGAAAAATTTTTAAAAAAACACCGCAAATTTTATGAGCAAACGAATTTAAAACAAAAGATAACTTTGAAGTACTTTAATTCCTACCGATAAATCCGTGGTAATCACTTCCCTCCCCGTACATGTTCCTCCCTGCGCTCACATCAAACACGTGACCGGCAATGACAAGGTAAAGCGGCCCGCCCTTGACATATGTAATGTCATCGACAGATAATGCCCCCTCATGAAGATCCAGACTTGATTGCCACGACTTTGCAGGTTTCTTCGCTGGACCCGGCTGGGTAAAATAATTGACAAAGACATTAATTAACTAATTAGAAAACATTCATTAATTAATTTAATTAAAAGACTTGTCTCCCTCACCAGAGGCTCCCTTTGCTGTCCTTGGAAGAACATCGTCGGAGCCAACTGGAGCATCACGTAAACCACTGCCACAGCCAAGAGCAGCTTCGTAGACAGGACAACAGCTGACTTCAAAGTAAGACCGTGCTCAGTCAGCTCCCCTTCCCCCCTAACCCCTTGTCCTCGACGACCCACAGCCCTGTCGTAGTCATTTTCCAGCCCTTCCGCAAACTCACCGTAGTCCTCCACCTGGGCTCCATCCCCTTCCAGGTTGACCTCTCCCCGACGCGCAAACCCAGCCGCGATTATGGCCGACTGGCGTTGACGCCGACGTCGTGCTTCCTCCCGATTCATTTCACTTGGAAATAATCAACTGTTCAACCAAACAAACAAATAGATAGATTAATAATCCCAGTTAAAATAAAACCGGACTCTGTCACTCTCCCAACAAGTAGTTGATCAGTCAGATGACCACTCAACTTCTTTGTTTCTCTCTGCCACGTGTTGACCACGAGCTACATCAACGCAATTTTTAAAAATCGGTAATTAAACAGCTATTACCTGGCTTATCCGGACGGATAATCACTAATTAACTTGCAGATAAGAAAACTTTTAATTGTTCACTCAGACCCTTTCAATTTAACCGAAACTCGGAACCCGTCTCTTACTCAACTGGACGATCGTCAACAGAACTGACGATTTTCCTCTTCTGCTTCTCTGCTTCTGCTTGCTCCGGCTTTGTACTTTGGTATTGGCTACTCACATGAGAGAATTCAGCTGAGCATTGACTGGCTCTCATTGGTTTAGCAATGCAAGGAGAATATACTGAACTAAACGCTTCCTTAGCTCAATCGTCACTTATGTAGCAAGGGAAGATTTTTATACAGTACAACATCCGCTTACTTTGGGTTCGTCTGGGCTCGAGTCTGTCTTGCTTGTTTGCAGGTGCAGGTTGGATGCTGTTTCCTCGAAGAGGAGGTACGGAGGTTTTTGCTGTTTTTAATTTGAACGTTTCCTTGCAACGTGTGTTATTTGGTTCAAGCGGATTCCAAATCAACCAATTTATCAAACAATCTATTCATTTTTTACAAAAAAAACAACAACTCAATTTCAGTATGAGTATTGAAAGAAGAAGAAACCCTGGGCAGGTTAGAAGTTTCCGGAAACGGGGAAATGAAAGCGAAGAGTAGTTTAAAAATTAAAATTAATTTAATCTAGATTACGCTATGACGGGTTGATCTTTCCATCCTTTGAAAGTGCCTGTACATGAGAAACATGAGGATTATCATTATCATAGCGGAAATATAAAAAAAATATCAAACTTAATTTTTTCCATAACCGATTCAAGTACCGGCTGTGTGACTTGAGCTTATCATTTCTAATTCAGCATTCATTTCTCCAGAACCATGTCAAATATGTCAAATTAATTTTTATTTTCTTTTTTTGCAAAATCTTGAGCAATATGTTTTTTTTGGTTGTAGAACTCGACTTAGGCCGACCGTTACAAACGCCACCGCCAAAACCGGAGTCACAACAACAGCCAGCAATCTCTACCGGCTGCTGGCGTCAATTTCTCACATCGCTCCATGACCGTTACAACGGCAATTTTTTCATTCCGTAGCTCAATGCTCAATGATGATAGCACAAGAAAAATGCGGCAAAAAAATATGCTCATGAGCACTACCACCGTACCGACTACCGACTAGTATCCCGTCCAAACGTAATTTTGTGTCCTGGTTACCCCAAGGAAAACGTCTTCCTGAGTACACTCAGGTCTTACATCTTTTTTTTGAAGCCTTGTACCATATGCTTTTGCCAGCCTGCCTGCCTCACCGCTCGCTACTTTCCATTCAAGTTAAAGCAAAAAAAAAACCTTGTACCATGTCGCCTAGAACTACAGCTGCTGCAGCTTGAACCACTCGTCGTCACCCACAACTTGTTCAAATGCCTCATTCCGTACTAAAAAACAAAAAATAACGTTCGTCAGTTCGTCAGTTTACGTTCCTTAATTAAACAGACCTGCTCTGCTGCACAAGACTAACCATCCAAAATAGAATATATATTTTTTATACATTTAACTCAAAGACGCAAAGATATTTTTGGCAGTTGATTGTAAACAGTGAAGGAATACAAGCGTCAGTGTTTGACTGACGAGGAAAAAAAAGTGAAAGTAAACGCCAAGAGGTTTAGTTGTTGATGGTGTAGCGCCGTGTTGTGTTTTTTTGATTGCACTAGTCACCAGTCAAATCTGTTGGCTGATTGCTTTTTGTTTTTTTTTTTTTTTGTTTTTTGAAAGACTGACTGATCAACAGATTGAGTTTGGAGGTGTTGTTGGGTTGGAGTGAGGCGCTTATGCACGGGAGAATTCAAGAGTTTCTAGTTTTGGTTACGATTAGGAAGGTGAAACATTGGGAGGGGTGGTGACTAGTTGGCCAGCTGTTTGAGTGTGTGAATGTGATTTAACGATGGAGGAGGGTAACGGAGAACCCGTCAATAATGACCAGGAGTCTGGGGGTAAGTAGAATTGTCTGTGTGATCGTGAACAGCTGTTTTTGATTGTTGTTGAAATGGAGGCTGATTAGGACGTATGGCGTGTGTTTTATCGACAGATCCCAGCAAGCCGAAGCAGCTAAGTGCAGCTCAGAAGAAGAGGGAGAAGTTGAAGGCGAAGAAGAAGCAGGCGAAAGAGGCTGCGGACGGGGAGGGGGATGGACAAGATGTAGGAACTGAAGACGCAGCCCCGGCGGAAGATGGAGATGCTGGTGGCAAGGGTGCCAAAAAGAAGCCAGCTGCGGGGAAGGAGAAGGATAAGGGCGCTAAGGATGTCAAAGGGAAAGCTAAAGGGCCGAGTAAGGCCCAAATCGCTGCTATTCAAGCGGCTATCCAGAAAGCCAATGAAGAGAAGGAGAGGGAGAAAAGGGAAGAAGAGGAGAGGGAAAGGTTGCATCAGGAAGCGGAGGACGCTCGACTCGCGAAGCTGAAAGAAGATCAGGAAAAGAAAGAGAAGAAGAAATTGAAAGAGAAAGAACGAAAGGCACGACTAAAGGCGGAGGGAAAGCTGCTAACGCCGAAACAAAAAATGGAGGCGGCTAGAGCGCAACAACTCATCGACTCGTTGAAGGCCCAAGGGGCTGCTATCCCTGAGGTAGGGGCAGAGAGGAAGCCCAGGCTAGGAACACGAATAAGGGCAAAGAAGGCTCAATCCCAGACGAGTGTGGAGGAAAACGCGAATAGTGCGTCAGATGCAGGTCTCGAGGGTCAAATGGAAAACATGGCCCTTGACACTGAGGAGAAAAAGGAGGAAAAGATCAAAGATGCTTGGGATGAGACGGATGATGACGAGGAGGAGGAGGATAGTAAACAAGAGTCAACGGAAAACGATGGCTCTGTGACTAACGATATCAACAAGGCCGGTTCAGATGATGATGACGAGTCTGACGATGACTCAGGCGACTCTGCCGACTCGGACGAAGACGATGCAAATGCAAACGACAATGCTGCAGCCCCGCAAAACCTGCCTAAGAAAAAGGAAGAGCCGCACGTGAGGATAGAAAAGCGACGAAGGGAGCATGAGAAGAACCGAAGCCTCAAAGTGCTCAGGTCCCCTGTGGTGTGCGTCCTTGGACATGTAGACACTGGAAAAACTAAAATTCTAGATAAGTTGCGGAGAACTCACGTTCAAGACGGTGAGGCGGGAGGAATCACACAACAAATTGGTGCAACTAACGTCCCCATAGAGGCCATAAAGGATTCTGCCAAGTTTGTGAAAGGATTTGCAGACTTCGAAGTGAAAGTACCTGGTCTGTTGCTCATAGATACGCCTGGTCACGAATCTTTCAGCAATCTGCGCTCTCGGGGGTCGTCCCTTTGTGATATAGCCATTCTCGTGGTTGACATTATGCACGGTCTAGAGCCCCAAACAATCGAGTCGTTGAATCTGCTCAAGAACAAGAAGACGCCGTTTGTCGTGGCGCTGAACAAAATTGACAGGATTTACGACTGGAACCCGAATGCGAAGCGGGACGTTCGTGACGACATTAAGAATCAGTCAAAGAACTCTTTCTCCGAGTTCCAGAAGAGGGCGAATGAGGTGATCGTTCAGTTCGCTGAACAGGGAATGAACGCCGCCTTATTCTACGAAAATACTGATCCGTCAGAGTACGTGTCGATGGTGCCCACTAGTGCTTTAACTGGAGAAGGCATGGGGAACCTGATGGCTCTCATTGTAGAATATTCACAATCCATGCTCGCTAAACGACTGATGTTTTCCCATGAGCTTCAAGCGACTGTCCTCGAAGTGAAAGCGATTCCCGGTCTGGGCACGACTGTTGACGTGATTCTTGTGAATGGGACACTGAGAGAAGGCGAGACTTTAATATTAGCTGGTACGGACGGACCAATCGTAACCCAAATCCGCTCTCTTCTCACTCCGCAACCTATGAAGGAGCTTCGTGTGAAAAACACGTATATCGAGTACAAGGAGATCCAAGGCGCTATTGGAGTTAAAATTGCTGCAAAGGATTTGGAATCTGCTATTGCCGGACTGAACGTCCTCATTGCATACCACCCGGATGAAATAGACTGTTGCAAGGAGGAGGTATCCCGGGAACTCAAGACTGCTCTTAGTTCATTTCGGGTTCAGGAACGCGGTGTTTATGTTCAAGCATCTACTCTTGGCTCGCTTGAAGCCCTGCTTGAATTTCTTCGAACTTCGGAAATTCCGGTTAGTCATGCATTCACGTTTTGGATCATCATGAAAATGAGTCATGTTATGTTTAATACGTTGGAAACAAAAAATAATGACGTTATGCTTTTGGTTTCATGCAGTATTCGGGAATTCGGATAGGACCGGTAGTGAAGAAAGATGTCATGAAAGCATCTATAATGCTGGAGCACGACAGCCAGTAATAGAAATACATTTTTTGTATTTTCTCATACAAAAACTGTCAAAGACAACAACTATTTTTTATGGTACAATTTTTTGTGTCTAGGTTCGCTGTTATTTTAGCCTTTGATGTAAAAATTGAACGAGACGCACAAGACCTTGCTGACAATCTAGGTGTCAAAATATTTCAGGTACAGTTGTGAGGAGAAACGTTGTAATGTATCGTGAAGTCCAGTTTATGTGCTGTTTTAACGTTTAAATTTTTCTATTACCAGGCCGATATTATCTATCATCTCTTCGACAAGTTTATTGCATACAGAGACGAGCTAAAAGCTAAGAAACGGGAGGAATTCAAGAATATAGCTGTCTTTCCGTGTAAACTCAAAATTCTTCCACAGTTTGTTTTCAACTCACGGGACCCTATCGTCGTGGGGGTCAGCGTGGAAGCGGGCACAGTGAAGGAGGGCACTCCCATTTGTGTCCCTGCTAAGGAATGTTTGGAAATCGGAAGAGTTACAAGTATAGAAATCAACCACAAGCAAGTAGATCGGGCGACCAAAGGACAAGAAGTATGCATCAAGATTGAACCCATCCCTGGAGACAGTCCGAAAATGTTAGGCCGACATTTTGAAATAACGGACTTGATGGTTTCAAAAATAACTAGGGAATCCATTGACGCGTGTAAGGAGTATTTCCGGAATGACTTACAGAAAGCTGATTGGCAGTTAATGGTTGAATTGAAGAAAATGTTTCAAATAATGTAGAAGTCGTTGATATCGGCTCTACTTCAGAAATTCTATGTTACTGTAAGTAAACATATATATCTTTAGCATGGTTGGTTATCTATTACGTCATATAACATCTTCCAACAACCATATATTATAAATATCCTATGCATTAGAGTTACGTATATTATATTTCATTAAATTCTTTATATATATGTACTTTTCAATTGAAATAAATTTCATTGATATGGCATCCAGATTTAAACCTGATTCACGCTATACTCCTCCACAGTTTTCTCCGCATGCAATGCTGCTAATATTTTGTTTGTTTGATGGAAAATACCGCATGCGTACAATGTCGCTGTCCATCATTTTAATTGCTCATAAAAAAGTATGATGTTGGCTGACTGGCTGGATTTCTTAACCCAGTTCCATTTGATTTCGAAGTGGTGTGCCATACCATAAGTGAGATGAGTTTGAATAGATTTGGAAATAGATATCCTAATGAGGTTTGTTTGATTTCTTTTATTCCTTGAATTTGGCGTAAGTATCCACTTTGGTCAGTAGCGTCGGGATTTTAAGAGATTTGGTCCGCCATAACCGTGTCGGCTCTGCCAGGTTATTTCTGTATTCAACAGGTGGAGCTAAATGGCCAAACTACGTTCTATGTTTTCAATGACGCTGACTGTGCATTACAAACTTTAACTGATCCCAACTGTGCCAGTACTTATTTCAAAGTTAAAAAGTTAAAAGTTTTTTTTCAAATGAACCCATAAAATCCAAAACTGCAAAGACAAGAAGCTCCTAATTTTTTTCACCCAAGTCTAAATGAATGGGTGTGTAAATTTTTTGACGAGAAGAAAAAAAAAATGGTTGGTCGTAAGGTTAAGTACTCAATGGAGCATGGATGCTGGAAGTCAAAATATTTTCGTACTGAGGAACTGATGACTTGACAAGTTTAAAAAAATTTATTTTTTTGTTGCGAAAAAAAGGTGCAATCAGAGATGAAGTCATACATAGCATATTTTTAACAATTTTAAAAACATGGCATAGTTATTGCCACAGGAAACATTAACTTTTTTTTAATGTCTCAGTCACATATTTTTCTCCCCGGCATGTTGCTACTTAGAAATGAGATACAGAGAATAAGTCTCCAGTCAGCAAAATTACATTCAAAACTGAATGCGATAAATTTTTTTTTTTATGTTATCGCGTCTTAACTTGGCTTGAGTAAGCATCTTTGGAATATTAAGTATCTACTTTATCCCCCACTGAAAAAAAAAGTATGTCTCTTGTCGTCATTACAATTTTTTTTTGAATATTTTACACATTCTGATGAAAAAATAAATGCAAGTTAGCTAAACAAGGTCAATACAGACTTGCACAAGTACATCCTACAATATTTTTTAGAGATTACAAGATTAACAGTGGTTGTTGCGCAACGTTTCATAAAGTACCTAAGCCAAGTTAACTGTTGGAAACTTAGGAATAAATGAATTGTTTTTGAAGCGCATTTACCAACATGAAATTTTAATCGACAATATTTTGCATGAGATGATAAGAGATATCTTTTTACGTACTTAATATTTCATGGAACAAAAACAAAAGGTAAAATTGGCTGAACTTTTTTTTTAAAATAAATTCTCCATTTGTTTTCGATATGCAAATGCGCAATTAATCGGATAATTAAAAGATGCTCCCCGGGAGTGAGAATATTTTCTGATAGAGTAATTGCAAAAGAATCTTTAAGTTACTTTGAATGATAAATTTTCTTTAAAAAAATAACAACTCAAATTTACATTCTCTTGACCAATCATCCTACGGAAAGGTAACGTTTTTTTTTTGGCCATATTATTATGAGGAGAATTTCGTGGTTTATTATTCCATATCTCTTTAAATGGGTGTAGCAATTATCCCGATTTTCCCACCGCTCGCGTATAAAGTAATTGAGGCGATAAGATTATATGGCTGTCTGCTGCTTTAGCTATACACACATTGGTCTAAGATTTTAATGTCTGCCTGTATGGAATATGTAGGACAACCGCTTAGAGATGTGACTATTTTAAGGCAGCTTTTAAACCAAAATGGTTTTTTTTTCCACAAGGAGCTAACCTCCTGAAATCCGTTTCCGTTCCGAAAGATGCTTTCAAACTCATAAAGAAGCCGGATGTCATGAAAACCTATTGTTTGTTGGGTCGACAGTTGTCTACTCTCAAAAAAATCATGGAGAGGAAGTTAAACAGAATGTTTTCCTATGAGAAAGAGAAGGATTCTAAATGTCACGCTCCCTATTTTTTTTTCTCCTCTGCTCCTTTTTTTCCTTCTACCCTTCTGAGGGTACAGGAAAAATTATGGATTGAACATGAATTCGTGTACGAGTAAAATCCATACACGCAAAATATCTAAGCCGAATCACATTACACATTAAATGTATGCTACGGTAAGACATCCTGTACAAAAAAGATACATACTGAATCCTTTTAAAAATATGTAATATGCAATAATATAGTTTATAGTTACAGTTCAGACTGTTTTTGTGGGTATAGGCTGGAGATGCTTCATTGAAGACTATAACACAAATTTAATAACAAGTACTACAACTTCTATAGTATTACGTATCGCTTTGATGTTTCCAGAGATTGTAATTCATAAAACTTTTTATTAGATATTCCTTCAGAAACGCATGTTACATGTAATATAAGAAAAAAACGCTAATTATTTGTAAATGAGAGAATTATCCATGCTTTTTTGAAAATACGAAGGTTTGTCGAAAAAAAAAACTTTCGAATTTAAAAAGAAGATATATGTCTTGAAAGGGATCACAAGACAAGCAATGAATGGTAAATACAAATATATAGGTACGGATTTCCTATTTTCGTTAAATAATATAAACAGCGCTTAATAATAAAAACATTTCTATCTTATGAAGAAGTCCTACTTCTTGAAACTATTTAAGCTATAGATTTTGTGGTGTTCTAGATTTTTACCCTACGTGAGAACATACAACACCGAAATCATAAAGTGAACATCCGCCGTATTCATCGGTTCACACGACAGAGCTGATCATTATGTAAGACGATAATATACATTATGCTGAGCACATACAAGACATTATGTACCTAGCTACCTCCGCATGGACTAAGGGACGGAAACGAAATAATTTTCAAGTATTGCCGAGCTCGGCTCTGTCATTGACAGCCTCCCAAACTGAATCTATGGTTTGCATAGTGTAATAAACATTAAATTTAGACTTCCTGTTTTCTACGAGCACAGATCGAACGTAAACGCTTCGAGTCTTGTTTACTGCAAGCCCCTCGTTTACGAACGGGCTAAAGGCTGCTTCGTCTCGTCGCTCTCTATCTTGTCCAGTTGTACCCAACAAACGCAGATCATTAAGAGTTTGTGCCTTCCGTTGAGAAAGAATGTAGTCCACACTCTCGCATCAAGTCATTGTTCTCACGTCAGGCTATCTTTTTCAGAAAGAAAAAAAAACCTCTGATAAATGGCTTGTGTGCATCCATTCATAGTTCTCTGCCGTCGTGTTCATTCATACACTCACGGCCCACACTGTCATGCGTAAAATGTTCGGCGGATGTGATCTGA
>VICI01000732.1:0-31291 GCA_019593645.1 Akabosia matsudoensis
GAGGCATACCAAAAGTGGTAAGTATAGCTAATCAAGAACTTAGTCACCAGATATTGATTTAGGGTAAATTTTAAACGCTAATCTTAAGACAATCGTTATAAAATGTATCGCATAAGGAATAATACGTTAGGGTCATATAAACTCTATGGGATAGCATAGCTGAACTTGTGTACTCGATCTAGTGATAAGGTTTCCGCGATTTCGGAAAACAAAAGACCATTAAGTTAGTACATTAAACTCATTTACAAAAGTGTCACTGTTTTCGGACATATTGCCGGTTATTACGGCGAGTTTCTTAAGATCCACAATACGCACTCGGTATGGCTCCTCGGTGTGTCATACCGAGTATTTTAGATTTTATTTAGCTATTATTTATCTTTTTGTGCTTTTTTTGTATCCAGTTTAGGGGTTCATGTGTTTGGGTAATAAACAGCTTAGAATGTGTGCGTAAAATCCTAGGATTCATTGCTGATATCACAAAAGTGTCAACTACGGCTCTATGTATACAACATAAGGTCGTTGTTTCATATCCCTCGTTTCTTAATTTTTTATTCCTTACGACGATACACTGTAAGAATACATAGTTTATGAGGCATAAGGCACAACATCATCTGTCTTCTTTCCATTTTCCCAAGAAAAAAGGCTCACCATAAAAGTTGTACCCAAGAAAGAGAAGGATACGTACATCGCTTCTGAGTTTCCCAGCGTTTGAGACAGAGTTTTATAGAAACCTGCCATAAACTCTGAACATATAACAAAACTACCTATAATCACTTTGAATGTGTCTTTCCAAGTTCCACAAATAAACTTGGTTAGGTTTGGCTTATTTTCTAAGAAGGAGCACCAATGTTGTATAATTCAAAGAAATAGCTATTTCGAATTGTTGAGCACCGATTCTCCGCAGATTTATAGAAACCAATCCAATGCATCGAGGAAATAATTAATCATTTGTAACTGATTTACAATTGATTTTAAATTAGACAGCACCATAAACCGTTAGGGAGCAAGTTAAGCAATAAGAATATCATTTGGCCACATGCATTGATGCATTTGAACAAATTGTCCACGTCTACAAAAAAAGCTTGTAATTGAGATCAACGTCATATTGATGACATTCAGCTACGCTATCCTTTGTACCTACAACCTACCCCATTACTCGGTGTTGTACACAAAGACAAGGCCCACTTTAAATTGCATAGGAAGAGGGATTCATAAAGTCGTTGAATTCAAGGGGGATCTCATGCAGGACGTAAATTACAGCAAGCAAATCGGAAATTTCGCTAATTTTGTGTCTTGATACGATATTGGTTACATGACAGATAATTATATTGGTTGTTGCCGTTGTGTACATGTCATGTTTTAAGCTACATTAATACATGTAAAGTCAAACGGCCCATCAAGTGTGCGTTGCTTTTGTGGCCTCGTCCCGACTTCAATCTCTTCTCTCTCATATCTATTTTTCTGGTTATGTGATTAGTTTATCCTTATCATATCAGTTTTAGAGTAAATATCAGTCAGCGACAAATGAGATGAGAATTATTATTAAAACCGAGGGAGATCTGCACACAACACTCACAATATCACAAAACTGAGTGCTGCTTCTTGTATCCATTTATTTATTGCACAATACGGATGGATAGTATTTATATACAGCGCTCCTCTCAGTTTTTTCAATACTTAAACTGATACATTTTAGGTAATTCGTATGAAAAAAGCCTGCAGCATGAACGTCTCGTAGAGCCATTTACCGAACGATTCATTGTATGTAATGAGAATCAATAACTTGTGTTTTATGATGAAGAGTAGCATTTCTGCGGGTTTTGTTTATTGTGTTTGCAAATGTCTGAATAAAATGCAGGAACTTATTTTCCTTGTGTAGAACTAAATCCAACAGACTAAGCCCAATGCAAATGTACTTATGAGATTCTCCTCAGGATGTTAGCTAAAACATTGCATACGCAAAATAAATGACGGATTTATTAAATTAAATAAGTAAAGTTCCTGCTAGTCCTATCGAAAAGCAATATTGAAGCTGAGCTTTATTGCACTGTGTCTTATATACAGACAGAAAATAGTCAAGTGAAAGCTTCAGCCGTTGGAAATTTTCACATTCAACTGTGGACTATTGAGGAAAACCTGCAATCAGATAAAAAAAGGAATTCAATTAGACTGAAACCGTTAAATAAGAATACGTGCACATATTAATTTATAGTAGAGTAGGATAGGTTTCCCGATGTAAAAATAGTATTGAAGAATGCTGGGTTAGCATGCTATATATATTTCATACAATTGTATAATTGGATGCGGTTTACAGCTAAATTTATTCATGAACAAATTGGCAATTAATTAGCTGAATAGGTTGTTTATGGTATGTTAATAACAGGAGAAGAAAAAAACTTGTGGGTTTATGACCAGTTGTATCGGTAAAATCTTCCTGTCGTCATACAACGATTGTGTTCACTGTTTGTTCACAATGTTTTGTCAAAAGCACAAACAACACTACAATTCAAGCTAGGTATCATCACCACACAGACTTCCCGTAACTTGTTAGCGATTTTTTGTAGATGGGAACGAGATTACTTTTGCTCTTATGATTCGACCAATTTATAATTAGAGTTTGATCGGAAACCACAATAAGCTAACCTTTAAGCTTATCATACGATTTCTCGATAAGGAGCCATCAACGAGGGCAAAACTCGTATAAGACGCGAAACCGACCGACAGATTTTTTTTTAGTAGGCCGTTTTCTGTGTTTGATTAAGATGTGGAGACGTGACATGGCTGGTTGGCATTTTACATCGTGCGGTGACACTTTTTATAAAGAATCAAATGCCGCAGCAGTTTTTTCTTGGAATCCTAAGCACAAGCCAAGTATAAATAATAATAAAACGCATAGTTTGATACCATACAGCTTGACAATTATCAGGCTGCCGTTTTTCTCAGATAATGTATGTTTTTTTTTCGAAAAGATTATATTGTGTATGCACCACTGTTTTTATTATTTTCAGCTGTACGGTAGGAATACACTGTATGAATTCAAATACTAACATATCAAACCTGGAAACCGGTGTGACATTATTGGCTTCACATAAAAATTTTAGCCGAGCACATTTTGGTGTAGGTTTAGTCAAAGTACAAATCGGCTATTAGTAAGGAGGCAAACATATCACCAAGAAAAAAAAGATTATAAATTGTTGACTTGCTCATTGTGGCGATAAGCAATGATCATTTTATGCATGTGTTTAGCTAGTTAGTGGTACTTTGTATGACTATTTTTTATGTCGAACAAATTCCTTTTCCAGCTGGTAAATGCCGAGCGATGCCAAATTAGAAAAGCTTCCTCTTTGACTGATGAGGTTTACAAGAATTTTTATGTTATTTAATGTAGTACAAAGTGTACATTCCTTTTTTCCAATTATGCTCTTACGTGCCATATAAAAATAGTTATATTTTTTATGTATGGTTATTTGCAGGAGGAGGATAAATGGATAGAAGCTCTCGTATATTTTTTTTTAAACAGTGATATATGTGAAACAGACGAGAAGTGATTTTTCTTCGTTTTTTAAAACATGGCACTTGGCATTGGCATAGTTTGTAGTTAAATGGATGTTGCTAATTTGTGATATCGTAGACAATTAGCAAGACAACTTTAATATGGCAGTAAAAATCGCTTTGGTGGAAACAGTATTTTTAAAAGAAAAAAAGTGACGTGCGTGTTTGGCTATTTGGCTATTACACGTGCGCTTTTATAACTAAACACTAAAACCCATATTAACTACAAACAAAAATAACAAATCGCCTAACCATCTTTTTAATCAACGTCATGCATGAGAAAGTTGGACGAGTGAGGGGCATTCATATCGCTTTAAAAATGAGATAAAGGGCACTTGAATTATTAAAATAAAGAGCAGATTTATGTTTTTTAACATTTAATAATGTTTTTCTCTTTATGTGATTGTTTCTTTTTGGATTTTAACCTACAGAAAATGCCGCATGTGAGTGCGGGCAGTAGTGCCAGCGCTAGCACTAGTAGTGGTGCTAGTTCTGCCGCATCGGCCCGTATCCGGTCCGATGATCCAAATGACTGCGATGAGGTGAAGGTATTTAACTGTGCTGAGGACGAAGGAGAAGGAGAGCCCGACGATGTAATTAATGAAGACAAAAGGGATCTTATACGATCAACGGAATGTGATCAGGTAAACTACTTGCTTTCGCAAGTCTTAACATTAAATGTTTGTATAGTATATATATAAGTTTATGCAAACATATACTAAATTATATTTCAGTCTTATGTACTTTTTTAGAACAAAAAAGCGAAAAGAAAATTAATTGCCTTTTTAATTTACAAGAAAAGACACACCGAATATTAATGATAAAACTGGCAGTTATCACGCAATAGCCAGCAGTGGGAGAGATGCGTCACTGCTTAAGTGGATTCATATCACATAATCTTTTAATATGTCTAAAGGAGGTCTTAATAAATTACCCGTCATAATTTATGTTTTCATTGTTCTCCAGAAACGAACAGTGTCCCATTTCAATTGAATGAAGTATAGAAACAGAGTGAATGCCTCCATGCATGTTTGAAACTTATTACCAAAGATTAAATAAATTTTCTCTCTCTTCACCGTTTCACTTTTCTGTGTCAATATTTTACTGTATCATGATATAAGTACTTTTAGAATACAACGCTATAGCACACAATGCACATGGCTAAACTTACGAGATTCTCAGGAGAGAATTTTACTGTCTGGGAAGCATTATCAAATTCGCATATAAATATTCTCCGTGATTGCTCACAGAAGTTAAGACTGCTGCGCTAAAGTCAAACTGTATACATTTAACTGTCCATTTACAAGTATTTTCTTCTAAACTTATTTTACGACCAAAATTTTGGAGGTAGTCTGCCAAAAGCAGGAAACACAAGTTACAAAATCTTCCAATTTTTTGAAACTCTTATACAAGGAGCGTATTACAGTGGAAATACTATGACGCGAAAGAATATGGAGATACAAAGCTTCTTACTGTTTGCGACTCTCATCATGATGAAATATGATACTTATTCAGTCTTTTCTCGTGTTGTTAATCGTTAAACGTGTTTTATTTATCCTTACATATGCTTCTGAGAGAGTTTATGAAATCATATTTGAAGTGTAATAGTCGGAAAGACAGAAGAGTTTGTAATTGATTGTACAACAAATCAATAGCTCATATTTCAGCGAGCCTAAATATTTTCCTTATTACCTCTGGTGGTACATTTTCACATTCCCATTAAAAGTCCGCACAATGATTTGAGCACGCATGTGGGATTTGTGCTGGTATTAAAATGAATCTTAAACCGACACTTATCGTTTTAACGTAGTCTGTTTACTTACATTAAAATTCTTACGCTGTCAAGTACGTACTTATTATTAATTGAGTATCACAGCCTCCCATTAAACTAAGACGACTCTGTATTGTAAAAGAATATCTTTGATGCTGTAAAGGAGCATAATCAAATCATGCTATGTCGATTCGACCAGGTGTCAAAACAAAGGAAATTTTAGTGAAAAGCATGAATGAATACGAAATGAAGAAGCCATGCGAGTACATATTACAGCAATAAAAAATATAAGACAACTCCAGTTTAACCTCATAACAGCTCCTCCACCACATAATATGAGCCACACCAAAACCCACTACTTGCTAAAAGAAACAAAGCAACACCTCCTCCGTCTTTTGCAAACACTCACTCATTACAACAAAGCCTACTGAACTGAAGTGAATGAGCGCATAATAGACTATGAGATACCACAAAAATCAGTTAACACTTTGATCATATCGCTTTTATTTCATATCATCTATGCGCCATGATCAAAATATCAATACAATTCAACAGAATTACAGCCAGTAGTTGTCTACAACTTGGCGTAACACAAACACAACCCCGATTATGACATGATTCTCAGTCTCTCATTTGTTTCCGTCAATAACTTGAATACCTTCCTAAAGAATGGAGAGATTTTCCTCTCAGAAAATACCTGTACTTGTTTATGAGGCAATAGAACATTCTCTCATTACGAATAATTTTGTTAACTTCGGTTTTTGTTGGTTTACACTTGAATGTCCTCTCGATTGAACCCTTCGTGAATAAGCAGAAACTTTTTTTTTCGTCGAACAAATTGAAGCTGGCATCCATGCCGAGTTGTTTTTCCTTCTAATGGTGTAATCGTCCCTTTGAAACTTTGTCTTCCCTTTCTAAAATAATACAACTGCTCAAAATGAGAATCTTTCTATACCGAGTTGCGTTATGTCAAGAAATCTACTTCAGATGGAATCGCTTCAAAGACTACAAAAAGCCAGAGTTGCTACGAGAAAAAAAGCTTCTGATTAAACTAGACTACTTTCTTGGTTCATATATAACTGCGTTGTTTTATTGCTTTCGTGTCTTCTTGAATAATTCAGTGGCAGGAGTGCTACAGTTGTACGCAAAAGTATAAAAGACATTTTTTATGCAACTCATGTGTGTGCACTTTTTACGTTTTCAAACGGCTCCATTACTGAACTTGCTTTCCTTTTCATGAATTTGTACCAGATTGCAGTATAATCTAGGAATATTGAAATAAATATTGGTAAAGTTGCATGCATTATAAATGACAAAATATAAGATGCAATCTTCGTCTAAAGTACATGATGTTGCGTTTGTAAACGTCGGGCTTTCATATAACAGATTAACGCTTATGACTGTGTGTTATATAAATAAGCCAAACATGAGTGTGGAAAACTCAAAACTGGATTTTTTCAGGGAACGACAGACAAATTAAGAAAGGAAAGGTTGTCATTCTGATATCAGATCGTTTGTTTAGAATACAAAGTGGCTTCCATTTTTATTATCACCGACAGGAGTGATAACGGTTACGTTATATTTCAAGTAGAGCATTTTGTCGAGGCTATCACAACCAGGAGAATAATACGGAGGTGTGAGAGTCGAGTTATTTTTAAAATTGGTAGGCAGGCAAGCATATTTTAAAAAGAAAACTTCCCATAAAAGCTTTAATGAGCGTTTATTTTTACGATTTACTTATTACACAGTAGTAAAAATCAACAATGGCAAACATTGATTAAATTAAAATATGTAAGTGGTATAATTAAAGTATCGATTAAACTTGATGAGTCAGTTTATTAGCCTCAGTTTTACGTAAATGCGTAAAAAGCAGGATATTCTTTTGAGCTATAATAATTTTTAGTGGCCTCCATTAACATTTTGCCTTAAATGCGATCAAGTAATGCGATCAAGATCTTCTTTAGAGAAATGTTACTTTCTGATTTCTCCAGATGTCTAGCATACTCCTGCTTATCACTGTTCATGTGAAGTTCATTACTCCACCCAGAATCCTTTAAAGATAATGAAGCAAAATTCATGTCACCCACAAATACGGTCATTCTAGCTATCATCACTCTTGTACAATATCTTCCTGAATTCGCTTATCTTAAACATACTGTTTGCATACGAGATGATTTATGTCTCTTGTTCGTGGATGAATGGTAGCAAAAATCTGTCCTCACCAAACAGATTCTTTGTGAACTGGAGTCAATGCCTTTCTTAGTTGTCCTCAAATGTAATTCCAGATTCAGAAAACCAAAGATATGTTCTAAAATGAGGAATAGTTGGTGAGACACTTGACCCAATTCAAAAACACATCAACTCATAAAACTATCGTTATCCCTGGATGAGTAAAGAAGGATACCCGAAGGAAAAGGAAAGCGTGTGTTTCACTTCAAGCTCCAACTGTCAACAAAAAATTCAGGGTGGAACTGTAAAGGAGGCAGTAGTTTCCCAAGACTCTCACTTGACATTCAAATTGCTTGTTGTACCTACGCGGGTTTGTATTTTTTTACTGCACTCATTAAAACCAAACAAAATGATATCCAAAAGTTCCGCAAATGACAAAGGTTTTCATTAATAACTTTCTATTTTGTCTTTTTAAGTACCTAACTTCGTAACCAATTTTCTAATACGTATATGTACTTGATGTTGACAAACTGGAAAGCATAATATGCATGGCGCATAGTACTATTTGATTTTCGAATTAAGTTCAAATATGAACCACAAACCAAAAACTTCTTTTGTGTCAAATTCAACAACTCATTAAATCCGCACTATATAAATACAAGAAACAGCAAAAAGCTCCTAGAAAACGTAAGCATGAGTAATGAATCAAGCTGTTATCACAAAAATCATCTAACCCATATCAGTGTTGTCCATCTTTCGCCCAGTTATTAAAACTGTAAGCCCCTTTTGTCCGTAACATGTATATATGTTAATTTACCCACACAACTCAGCTACGTCTATTAATCTTACGACTGATTACAATTTTACAGTAATACGTAACGAGTAAACTTATATGAACTGCAAGTTGGTTGAAACTAGTGCGAGAGAAAGACACGCTCCTGCTTCATGGGAGCTAATCAAATTAATATTATATATAGAGTGGAATTAGCTGTGAAGTAACAGCTCAGAAAGCACCAAGTTTACTGCCTCCAAGAACCAACTTTTGATTAACCTTATGAGGGTGAGAGTGGCATGAGAAGTTTGCATATGTTTACAAAAATAATATATCATTACTTTTTGGTTCAAAATCAAGTCACTCAATGTGTTATGTTGTGCAGCATTGATGCGATCCTCTGGGAAAGAAGAAGAAGAGGTGGGAAATATTAAAGTAAAATGAGAAACGACTCGATTAGTTCCACTCGTGAACTCAGTCAAGGATGTGTGTAGTAAAAAAATGAAGTAATAATAAAACCTTAATAAAATGTCTCTGTGAGTGTATTAAAGAATAAAGTTGTTCGGCAAGAAAAAGCTTGTTTTAATATGTTAAAACCGCATGGAAAATTGGTTTAAGTAGTTTGCTCGATGCATGCATTTAATTTAATTTTTTCGGAAATTAGTACAAAGTCAGCAGTATAAACATGCAAACAATAAACATCCACACAAGAAGGTGAGACGGCGTACTTTCGTCAGCGACTGACGGAACTTAATAAAGTGGAGCTATTACTTTTGCACGTTTATGTACGTTCCATGTTGCAGGATGTTAAGAATAGTAAATATTAGCAAACTTTAAAAAATTTATTATTGTATAGCGTGTAATTTGTTTTGTTGTGCATACAATGTATTGCTAAAAATGCATCCTCTTTCATTTTATTTTTTTTACAGAAGGGAAGGCTCAGTCCGCTCATTCCTGGAGGAGGACACTCTAGTGGTGGATACTCGTCTGGGAAAAATGGGCATGCGTCGATTCGTTCCGATCCTCCGTCGATATTTGAGTAAGTTCATGCCTCCTTTATTGGGATTATTCATAATTATTTAGGTAATTGCTAGATGACAGGAAAATTACACTGATCACCTTCCAGTTCGCCTGTAAATTAGAAACGATGAGACTTATACGGAGAGAATAAACGAATGTCATGCATAACAGTGAAAATCAGAATGTTTTTCATGCTAACTTGTTGTATATTTCAACATTATTACCCGACATTTTCAAACATATGCTCAAATTCAAGGGGGTCCTGCAGGGCAGATCTGGGAAGGCCTGTTGCCTTTTTAGATATTCCGTATGTAAGGAAATAATTATTGTTAATGATCGTACACAATTACCAATAAATGCATCAAGGAGTTTGTGAAGCAATTAAAATAATAAATAATATTATGCGATAATTAAGATTTGAAGAAATTGTTTCTCGAAATAATATTTAAATGACTGCAAACACAATTTAATACAACTTGTAACATGATGCCTAAACACTTGCAGTACTAAATCTACTTGTCAACAGACTATGGCGTTCATTTTTAGGTCAACTAAAAAAATCCAAAATACATGCAACTTTATGTTTCCCGCATAGGCTTTCTAGAATGCTCATTTTCATCCAAGACTGCAAAGCTTGATACAATCAGAACAATAGCAAAAATGCAGTCCATATCAGATAACCCGTCCATTTGGAAGGAAATCAGACCGAACATGTTCGTCGAATTTGTTCTCCATTTCTTGAATTACGGTCAAGTATTTCGATTTCTTAAGTTGAAAGCATGGCACCATCGTTCGAGACATGAGGACGATTTTTTGGCTCTATACAAACTATCCACGAACTGTTGAGCTGACAGTGCAGAAGATTGAACGAGATTTGATATAATGAAGGGGAGAGCCATGACAGGCAAAGGTACTTGTGTCATTTCAGGATTACGTTTCGCTCGATATACGCTCATTGTGAAATCAAGCAGTTTTACGTAAGAACAGGAGGAGGAAAAGAATACCAAATTGTATAACTTGCGAGTTAATCCGCTTCATGTGTCGTTGTACATAGAAAGAGTAAATCGAAATAACAACAAAAAAGTTGCTGATGCTGCCTGGAGAGATAAAGTTTGACAGACGGGTTGAAATTGGAATTTTTTTCAAAGTTTTAAGGGTTTCATTTGTTGCTCAAGGAAAAGCCCGTAGGGATTGCTGATAGTTTTTTTTCTAAAGAGCAAGGTAAGAACTAGGGCTGTAAATGTTACACTTAAACAAGGTGAGCGCAAGTATTTTCATGTAAGGTAGGAGGGGGAAGGTGTGAAAAATGCAGGAACAGTATTGTCCCTACAGATATAACAGTGATAGTGAACAAGTTCGGAAATAGAACACGTCTGGGCTCAAATGTTAGAATGGAAAGGTTAAAATGGCTGGAATGAAGCAATCCGAAACGCAACTTATTATTCTTGCACCTGATTATTGAGTCGGTTGAATTGGAACACCTGTCGTAGACGTACATGTAACATGTACACACTCACTCAACTGACTTATGCGTTACAACCAAGTTAATGGCGATGAAAAATCTTGGTTTTTTTCAATTTGATCAGTATTTTTTCATCTTCCCCTTCAATTTAAAAGTGAAGTGTCATAAAAAAAATAATCGAAATATACACGTGAGATTTGAGATTACTGTTAAAGCGCTCAAAAAGTCAAAATCAATAGACAACAGGGCACGGAAAAATTAGGCAAACTGCAAAGAACATTTCTTGCTCTCACGACCTTTGTTATTTCTACTAAAAATAAGCAGAAATAATGTATCTAGATGAAATTCAAAGTTAAATTATACAATTATTTGTCCATGTTCCTCCGTCTAGCCACAAATTCAAGTAATTTGTGTATTCATTTCATACTTCTCCAATTATTTTGATTTCATTGTCAAAACATGGGATTGAGCATGTCAATAGCTCGAATAATTTCTATTTCTCACACTTGATTTAGTCAACATTTCAAGTGAAATGTCAAGGTAGGATTCTAAAGGATGAGGTCAGGTGCAGTATATGTAGTAGGAAATGAAAAAAGAAGGTGATAAGACCCTATGCCTTCAATTCATATTAAAACAGAATACCGTTTGTCGGTCGGCTTATTAACGTTTTCATACAAGTATGAACATTTTGAAAGAGGTTAAAGTAGCGATATTTTCGGCGGTGAAGGAAATTCAAAACAAAGAGCCAATTACAAAGTTTGTTTTTTGTAATAATGGGTTTCGCACAGATAAGAAAACTACTGATAAAGCAAACAAATTCAAAACCAAAATTCAAGGTTACTTATCTTATGCGAGAAGAAGTTTGTCCTTATTTTTCACACAGTGTTTGTACTCTAACATCATGGGAATTNAAAATTCAAGGTTACTTATCTTATGCGAGAAGAAGTTTGTCCTTATTTTTCACACAGTGTTTGTACTCTAACATCATGGGAATTTTCTTGAGGTCACAAGTAAAAACTCTATTGGTTTGAAACCACAAACAAAACCTCGTGCGTAATGTCTGCCGGTGATGAGAGACTATGAAAATAAACAAAGTCCTCGAGAAAATAAGAATTATTTTGGCGAAAGTCGTTAAAAGTCAAGCTATTTTTTAATCTTAGAACTAGCCACTTAATGTGTTTTTCGCTGATGTACCATCAATATGTGATAGATATGCTTTACCACAGTCAAAGACAGTTTTTCTTATGCTCCAAGAAGTTGTTGTTCCGTGTTCGTCTTGCTGTGAAATATCCGTATCATCATTTCCTCGTTTTCTGCTCGCTAACAATCTCACTGACTATGCCGAATCGTTTTGTTACGACTTCAATAAAGCGCAACAACAAGACATTCTAAAAAAATATCTTATATGGTTAACTGATCGGCCGGTTGTATTTCTGTCATTTCCAGCCTGGCCGTCATTTTTTTCAGGGATCTGGTAAAACTTAAGGATTTTTTTCCTTCGTTCAAGAATTTTCCAAACAAACTGTGACTGGTAAAGTGGATTGCAAGCAGAGCGGAAAAAGGCTACTCTGTTAACAACCGGGTTGTTTCTGAAAACATAATGATGATATGATACTATGCGTTTCGGCCAAACGATCATGCTTCCATAATTGCTCATCTGTTTTAAATGAGTATAGTTTTGTAAATAAGGTTTGTAAAAACTTCAAAAGTCGTATTCAAAGATAAGATAGATAGATATACAAAGCATACACACATAAAGAGAAGCAGACGTGTCATTGAAGGATTGTTTTGAAATATGCGTATTGGGAGTTCCCCCTCAGAGTCCATCACAGTTTTTGGACCTAGTAAATCTTTAAAAATTTCTAACCACAAACCCCAGACCAGTGTCTTCTTCATCGCTTGTACGTTAGGGTTTCGTTCCTAGACGCCTTTCGTATGCGCATTCGATTTCGACATGTCGATGAGTGTGGCCTGACTGACAATATTGCGGTCACACGTATGGTGCCAAAACCTAGCTGCTGTTGGCTTCAGCATGTAATAAAGTATTGGAGGATTGAGATAATAATGTAAACCCAAGGTGTTTTATATTATTTTTGCTGCATGTTTGTGGTCAACTCTCAGTTTACAGTATCAGACATCTGTAGTCATCGTCAGACAGTTCAAGTTGGTAGACATTTCAGTCCAGCTTCAAGGAAAAATGCAATTCGTCTCGTTTTCTCATAGATAATTTGAGAAACTGGGGGACAAAAGCTGATCTAAATTTGTTACATAATGTACCAGCTCCAATTAAAGCAGTCTTGTTGGAATTTATTTTGTAGGTTTTTCCAAAACATATCAGAAAGGTTTAGGCTTGGCCCTCTAATTTTGAATCGTTTACTATACCTTTTTTTTGGCGAGGTAGAGTACTGCTTGGTGTGATAAAAAGGGGTTTAGGACAAGTTAAAATGTTTGGGTTGTCTGTTTACATAAAGATTACGCTTGAGATCAAGCTTTTTCCAGATTTTGCAAACAGGTCGTAGTTATGATAAAGCCACATTTTTGCGGTAGAGTTGGAGTATACATGCAATAAACTTTAGCGCAACGACTGCCGGCGAAGCCAGTCTTGTAATGTGGCCCCATCACTATTATGTATGATCGCAACAAGGTGTGCACACGAAGTTGATGTTGTTGGTAACTGAAAAAAAGTTGAATCTGCGGCATGATCTAAAAATGGGAAGATATACGACGGGCTTGTTTAGTTTCATGTTTTCTTGTCTTGTTATCGTAGCGAAGAATGTGATGAATCTCAAGTGATTGGGAGTTATATGTCTAATTAATTGCATACTGCACCATTCCTCTTTGCCGGGAAAATGGCACCGCAGGAAGCTGCTCTGCCATAAACTCAACACCATCTTACATGCCGCGAACAACGCTGAAATAGAAGGTATTGGGTTTCTTCCAACCTCTTTCCACAGTTTATTCATTTCGCCATGTGGTATAAGCATTGGCTTGTATTTTATTACAGAAAATAAGGATGATAGTAAGTGTTTATTAGTTTTTTACGCCTTATTACGGCTACTTTTTCTTATCATATGAGGATAATTAAAAAGGTACACATTTGCCTGTAAAACAATCAATTAAAATCTAATTAAAACGATAGCAAGTCGAAAACTCTACACAATTCGAATACTAGTGAACAGTTTGCGAATAAGTACAACAAGACCACATTGTCTGTAATTTTGGTAGAAGATAAAGAGTTGTCCTTTCCAGATACTATTTTTCATTTACGCAAATCTTAATCTTTGTAAAATATTTGAATACCTGAATAAGAGTTGATACGGAACTAGTCTTCAAGTTCTTCTCCAGCCGTGGTCGCCGTATGATGTTACTTTTAAAAATACAATAACTGCAGGCAATACTACACGTTTTACAAAATCATCTCTGGCCACAATCTTGGCAGTTGTTTTTTCCTTCAAACTTGTCCGTATATGCGACACGTTTTCTATATAAAAAATCCATGTTCATGTGTGTATAAGAATGTAATAGGATCATGTACGCAAACCGCTACAAAAACCCATCTTCTCCTTCGTCTGCTACTAGTACTACCTTTTTTTCTGCTAGTTCATTAACTACAAACAAGCACACATCAACAAACGGAACAGCAGAAGCTATCAGGCCACTTAGCACATACATTTTTAATACATATTGGCATTTTACTTTTAGATACTTTCAACTAGCATGAAACAAGCAAGAAAAGATTATACAGCAAAAAAATTAACTTGACTTTGTTCTTGCTTGCACTTGCTCCACACTCCGGCGTTACCGCTTTTTTCATGCATGGACTCTAACCGAGAATTTATCCCTAATGCATTTTGACATCGCTGGAAAAGACTGCGATGAAAAAAAAAAACATAAAGTCAAGTGCATTGTTAAGATGATCGTCGTCATCGTCATCATCATCATCGTCGTCAGCAAGCTCATCATCTCATTTTTCTGGACTTGGTACAAGAGCAGAAGAGCGAACACAAAAATTGACTGTGCTATGCGCATTTTTTCCACGAGAGAGAAACGGTGTAAAAAGCTTTAAAAAATATTTATTTTTCTCTCTAGTCAAACTCGCTCAATATTCCGATTGAGCTCCTTCCCTGTCTGAAGTCCTTGTAAGAAGTACATTATCAACTGACTTTTTTTCTCTTGATGGACATCTTTAGTTTTTTTTTTGAAATTATGAAGAGAAAGGAACGCAAAATAGACACGAGGCTCAGACTGGAAGGCGGTTGAATTTACACTGGAATTTTCAATCTAGTTTTTTATTGGTTTTATAAAGATGCGTGATGTCTATTGTCCATTTTCTTGAGTGCTGTTTTGACTTATGCAGCATTGCAGTGTGTTTTCTGGTACAAACACTGAGAGCTTGGTCTACGCCTCGGTTGTCTTTTGAGAAGTGAATCATTTTTACATTTTAATGCATGCACAAACCATCAGCTCGTTTTTATTTGAAGAATACGTCATAGTCATGATTTAAAATCTTTGCGGATGATTTACTTTGCTGGTTCCAGTTCCAACGTTTACAGTAGGGAGAAAAATGCTTCATAAGGCGAGGAGATGCAAAAAAACTTCAGATAATTCAAAAAATCTTTGAAGTCACTTATTATCTCGCTTTTAATTTCTGATTACCACCAAGAATCGAATTATTTTATTAAAGTCGTGCTCTTTAATGAGATTTTTAACCCTTTCCATTGCTCAAAGCGCAGCGGAGCTCCGGCTCAGGAAAAAATACAAGAAGTTGTTTGGGCCGATTTGTGCGAAAATTGCCTTGTTAAATATTTTTTTGCGATGTACCACATCAGAACACATTATATCAATAATTGCTCATCATTCCCCGAACTTGGTAACATCTTCCTCACTCACTTTTCCTCATTCAGCTGCTGATTTATGTGTAATTGGCCGTTTGTCATAAAGATATGTTTCAACTCTTTTGTATGGTGTAATAAGCAAGAGTTTAATCATCATCATCGTTCTGCTGCTCAGTCAAGCCATGCCTTTCCCGAGCAAAAATTCAGCTTGTTATCATCCTGTTCATATAGAATATGTGTTTTATGCACACAAGTATATATTTGTGGATTTATGATGGGTGATAACCTGTTTGAAAGGAAATGTCCAGCTATCTATATTTATTAACATTTTGAACGAAAAATATTTTCCCTCTTGCTCACAAATTAGAATATGAGTTTTCTCTAAGTGAATCACAGCAGACACAGGTCATTACGTATTCATTCTCTCAGCTTGAAAATAAACGGCCACCAGAGTTTTATACATTTTTTCATTGAAAAAATGCACCGAAAGATGACCATATTTTCTTTGAGGGGATTGTGGTGGGGCTACTGAAGATGATGATATTTGGATGTACATGCATCAACAAGTATTTTGCAAACTGTCCGAGTGTTGGCAAATAGTAGATGGTTGTACTGGCTTATTATGCAATAAGATGGGTCACACACAGACCTGCTCGTATAAGAGATGATTTTCGTGTGTATTTCCAAGCCGGCAGCGTGCATCATAAATATTTGCTCCTATCAGAGCCTCCTCTTGCTGTAAAATGCAGTAAGATACTTCGATAGCTGAAAAGTAATCACTGCATAGTGTCTGAAATGGGGAAAATAATGATTATAATGATTAGCCTGAACAACATATAAAACAACCCTGTATGCATCAAACAACACACACTGACGATGATGATGAGGAGACCTGGAGTTGAAAAAAAAGTGCAAGAGACGTGTTAGCAAAAGAGAAAACACTGTTTACTTCTACTATTATTAATGGAAGACAAGAAATGGATAGATAAATAGTTAGACAGAGCACGTTGCATGTTTCTCGCTTCTATGCCTTTACCTCGTTTACTGAGTGGACCATAAAATATAGATTCATACGCATACCTATAATTACTATAGCATGGATGAAGGATGAGCTTAGCTAAGAAAACCAGATAACTAGACATATTTTCACGCTACCTCTGAGAGAATTTATAAAAGGACTGACAGCAGAATGTGTTATGCATATATGTACATACATACGATTATCATTATATTATTAAAGAGATGATGATGATGATGATCGACAGAGTGCTGGAATCATCCTGAGATATGATATGATGAAAGATCCTCTGACTAGCTAGTCAAGCAACGACCTTATATACTTAGCTTTAAGTATATTCTTGTTAAGGCAAAATGTTTCAACCTCGCCTAGTTAGCGCCAGTATGTGTCTTAGCATAGCAGCACAGGGGAGAGTTCAAAAGAACCTATATACCTAGATGCATACCTTTTCGCTGGTTGTAAAATGAAGACTGAAAAATACTTTTTGATCGTACAACAAGTGAGCTGAACTATCTTTCTGGAGATGTATGTGCATACTACCTAGGTTCTGTAGTGGTTATCTTCAATGTTTAAATAGCTAAAGACTATGTACATTCGTGAACACATTGACTGGGTATAATAAAAATGTATTGAATCTAGTACAAAAGCCATCTCGGTCCATTTTTTGGATTATATTTAGATATATGCTAAAATGGTCTTTGTTTTGAATCCTATAATATTACTATCATGTAGAACGGTTAAAGCACATCCGCGTAGATTCTATAGAAAGAGGTATGCGAACTTGTTTTCTTCAAGATTAGAATAGGTACGTTTGCATCTATCAACAACTGAAAAAGCGAAGCACACATATGTTTAACAAATAACGACATACCTTACATTACACAATCGTAAGCACATGTTGCTGTTTTCATGGTTCAGCCTGCTTAGCGCAGCTCACATCGCCCGGAACATCGACAAGCTGACAGGTTCCAGAGAACCCTAGGGGCACTTTCGCCTTGTCAAATTAAAATGTAAAATTATGTTATGTATTTTGTTTGTACTCGTTCCAAAGTTCCATTATTAAGGCCCTGATTTACGTGTTGCACCGTCGAATTCACAGACACTTACTTGCAAAACGCTATTGATAGCGTAATATTTCATAAATAACCAGGATAAGGGGTATAAAGCATATAAACATGGGAAAAATTAGTAATAACAGCGTTATTGTTTCATCGCCAGCGCGTAAATTTCTTTAAAGTGTCGGTTAGTTAACTTGAAAACAAGGGCTACAGTTAACTTGGCTGTGGCAAATTCCCACTCGAAAAAATATCCTGACACGAATATAGCCGTCGATTCCGAAAATTCTAACTTTTCCATTACGGTTTGGGGTTAGTTTTGCAATAAAAAGGCAGATACATCGTTAAGATGCTTGCGGCTGCAACGACCAATTTGAATACATTGTCTGTAAGAAAATATCTAGCAGAATGTGATGACCATTAAACGTACGTGAAGACGACCATAAAATAAAATAGGATTACTTTATGTGCTGATACACTCTAAGAATACTAATAAAGTTGGAGAAGGTCAAGTACATTGTAATACTACTCGTCACTCCTGCATCCTCTGCATTTTACCTATTAAACAACCACAATGTGCAAAAATCCACTGTGTATAGTCCAAAAATCTTGCATACCAACTGTTATTATTTTCTTCGAAAAAATGAAAGTCGAAGTGACGTGAGGGAATGAATAGGAAAGAACTAATCATCTTTCTGCTGACTACTAACATGAACACAGTTTAAGTGTGTGTGCCTATCTTGCAGCTTGTTTCTTTAAAAATCAATTTGTTTTCATCGATTGCAAACTGATCAGCAAAAGCTTAGAAACATCGGTTATGATCAGCCAGACCATTACCAGAAGTCAATTTGAAAAAAATATGGTTGCGATTCATGCACCATCTTATAACAACCCGAGCATGATGTCAGGTTTTAGGGCTAGGTACAAGTCACACGTGCAAAATAACAAGTCTCAAGGAGGTATAGCAGTGAATATAAATGACTAATCATATCGCGATTATAAAAGTGGCGAGATACATATAGAATTAGACAGCTCATGCAAAAAGGCCAGTGAAGATGGTTGCAAAACTAAATCTAAATTAATAAATAAGTCAACATATGTGAATAATCCTGTTTTAACTTACATCAAGCATACTCATATATGAACTCAATGGCTAGTCATCTCATTTTTCAATTTTGCAAGTTTCCACAAGACTATTTTGCTGTCATTTATAAATACGTGAAGAAATACATGCGGAGAAGGTTTTAAGGTGGCTGAATGCTGCTGTGTATAACATTAAGCATGCGTACGCTAGCGTATTCAGTCCGATATGATATGATGATGTTGACGACGACGTTGATGACGCGACGATGTGTGTTTGAGATTTTTGCTGACGAGAAGATAAAGATGCTATTTGTTGGTTGTATTTGTAGTGGCGGTAGAACATACAGTTATGGTAGTATTGTTTCCTTTGATCATGCCGACATTAAAGCACACTCCGCCGTCGTTATCCCCCTTATCTGTACAATTACATATTATGAATGATCTATCTGGAATCTGGAAGTGTTGAGTGTGGTATTCATGAATAGATTTTGCGAATTTGTTTTCATCTCTTTTTATTATACGAAGGCACTTGAACTTTATATACATATCGAAAATGGGATGCTTTTGGAACATGATTGAATATGAATTTGTCTTTTAAATATATGTTTCTCCAAATTTCCTTTAATTACAGGCAAGCCACTGGACGGTGTTGTGAACCCCTCGCCTCTCAATATGGGATATTTATCCTTGCCCTATCCCTACACGAACGGTTCGCCGCTCTCGTCAATGGTAAGATGATGATATTTGATTTGAAAAGATTAAAACTTTTTGTATGCTGCTTTCAGTATCTTGATATTGCTTATACTTTCTCCTCGAAAAGTAATGAAAAAAACAGTGAAAAAGTCATTTAAACGAAAAATGACAGTATTAATAAAAGATAATTTAAATTACTGCCACTTCATGGTTTACGAGAAATAATCGTATAGGATCTTCGTCAGAATACAAAGAGTGCGAACAGTTTAGCTGCTCACCGTCTTGAGCTGTCTCGAAGTGCTACAACTCATATTTTTCTTCTTAAAGAGAGACTCAACTGTGAAATTAATCCAACCAGACTTTATAATGCACCATGAAATATGCATGAAGTGTAAAAAAATTGTACAAATCTCTTTACGGTTTAAAGGCAGTTTATCTTTGTGTCTGAGAGCTCAACTAGACAACTTAAAGACGTATACGTCTTCGTATAATCTTCTCTTATGCTAATTTATTTAAGCCCACATACCTCATACCCGAGATGCTACACGCGGGTACGTATGCAATTTTTATTTCGGTGGTACGATAATATCATCATATATAAACAGTGAAAAGAAGTTAAAGAACGGCTCTTTATCGCGTAAAATTATGCACACGATCATTTCAAGCACGATATTACACTCACGGAGGTAGCGGTTAGCAAAATGTGTAGATAAAATAAATGGGAAAATTAAGCTTTTAAGTCATTCGAAGAACGCTGCGCTGACAGTTGACGGAAATGTCGATTATAATGTTTGCATCCTACAGTTTCTGTACATTATAATCCGAATTCGTAAACTTTCGAGTCCACTTGAAGTACACTGGGCAAAGGTATTAATTTCAGTAAGCCGGTTACAATTATGACGTTTATATCAGCCTTAATTTTGAACAAAATTTTTATCGAAACGCAAGAATTGCATTCAGAGTGCCTTTATATCCTTTCGGTGATAGAACCCCAAATAGAGACCAATTTGTCAACATGTCAAGTTTGATCCATGCTAAGATTTGTGAAAAATTGTGTTTATGTTGGAAACCTATAAAAGTCGTCGATTGTCACTTGGATGGAAAATATGAAATTATATTCTAAACATTCAAAAGTTATATGAATTTGGATTTAATGTAGAGTTTCTCGCTGGGATGGAGCAAGACGGCGCAGTACTGACTAGTATCAAACTTGATTCTATTCGTGTTGAATGAATGATTGGTTTTTCTGAGCAGTAGGAACTGCTTAAAACAAGTGTTGAAAATCGCAATGATTTATGCTCGAGCAGATCAGAAATCAGAAGTAATGCTATGAACCACTTCTACTGGATATAAGAACAACTCAACAACATTCAAAACTCAGAATTTAATTGCTGTAATGTTAGGAATCAGATGAATCGGCGACTCTGAATCTGAGGATTTGATTGCCAAAAACTGTTTTCTTACTTTAAATTTTTCTTGGGTGCATATGTAGATTGAAAAATTGCATCAACGCTTATGAAGACACTGTGTGTACACTTTCAGTTGCATTTCATGAGACATTTTCTCTTTAAATCTTTCACTATGTGCTGTTCTACCACACAGAATTGTTGTTTTTGGAAGTGTCACAAAATATAAATAATCCCAATGATCCGATAATCTTACTAGTTCGCACTTGCTTAGCAAAACACAAATATTGAAAGATAATTCGGAATGAGCGTCATCGTCTCCGTGTTTGCGTCTAGTACACCCTTGGGTACTCTAGAAAAAATAGATATATACTTCGGGACGTTTGAAAGTAGGAAGATATGTTTTTCTTTTATTATATTTTCCACAAGTATGTGAATTTGACATTGCCGATTTACAATTTTTCATTTGAAAGATTTTAAACGGTCTAACTATCGTTCTTTACAGGATGAAAACCGTTAAGCCCAACATTCACGCGAAAATTCACATGAGTGAAAGATGGCTTTGATCTCGCATTTTTGTGCCAATTTTGAAACAATAACATTCCGTGTCAACTCGTAGGAATATTTCAAAATTTCTTATATCCTCAAGATTATTTGAGCTTGTGGCCAAACTCTTTGAGCAAGTCAGACTCGTAATTCTTAGGAAAATATAAGGAGGTAATGTACTGATAACACAGAAACAAAAAAAAACAATCAAACCTTGATAGCTAAAATATGATTACTTGTCAGAAAGGAATTTTAAAAAGATTTTATGCTCTTCTTAATGCTGAACAAATCCTCATTACGCTTCGCCATAATTCTATATTCTATTATTGTGCATTTCGTTGCTGATAAGGTCAATATGAAAGTGAACTTGACAGAGAGAGAGAGAGACAGAGAGTGAGTGAGAAAAAAAACTGCATCACAATGCAAATCATCTGCAATTGTTCATCCGAAGTTTATTCGAGTGAACTTGGTTAGGAAATACTTGTGTAGAAAAGTTATTCAATACGGTTGTCGTTGCAGTTAAAATACATATTTGTACTGAAAAACATCACGAAATTGTATGTCAAGGAACATAACAGTAAAAAAGTGAAACCAAAAACACCGTTTTAATCATAATCGTTTCATAAACCTTGAGCCTGTTTCCCCAAACGCGACAAGTCATTGATGATATTCCTGACAACTCACAAATTTCTGTATTTCTTCCGCGTAAAGTTTCCCAATAGAGGTTGCGTAAATGGTAGCTCCCCGCTTACATCCTTCCCTTATGAAGATAACATTCGAAAAAACGTACACTGCGTGTGAAGCCATTCCAAGTTTATGGAATGTCAGGCTTGTTGATAGTTACACTTTTGGAGATGTGTGTTTCAACGGGGACGTCAACAGTTCCGTTTGCATGTAAACTTGTATGTGTGACATGTACTTGATAAAATAAGTGCTTCGTTGGGGTATTCACTCACACCCCACACACTTTTGGATAACTTGATAGCGTTATACTTGAGCTTAACCTGGGAGCACAAGAATGAAGGAAAAGACGCGGCCGACGAGTTTCTGGTTGTGTTAGAAAATATATTGATATTGATGAATGTGTTCGGCTTGTTGGGGAGATAAACTTGTTCGAGATATTACTGCTCTGTTGATGTTATCCGTTTTTAGTGCAAGTAACGCTTTGCGAGCGGTAATATATGAGAAATGTAGTACCACCACCAGTACTCTGTTCCAAGCATAAGCAAAATGAGACCGTGCATTCCGGATGTTATTTGAATACTTTTGGGTACAAAATCTACACGTGATGTATGCGTATGGCTTCGAACAAGATTGTTGTTCGTTTACTTCTATAAAGCAAACAGTACGTTAAATACTCTGCACGGAGATGCTCTTGCTGCTGTGTAGAAGAACCCGGCATGGTGGCAATGTTGGTGCCGTTTGGTGGCCCATCATCGTCTTCATCATCATGAATGATCATTGATGTTTTTGGAAAAAGGAAAACATGATATTATATTAGATCGGTTGACGGAATTTGCATTTTATGCTAGGAATAAACATGGCAATTCAAGAGTGACATGTGGAATTCAACTAGTTGATCGTCTATGTAACAAATAAAAACCTACGCACCACTCTAATTTCATGATCCTGAAGGAGGCAAAGGAAATTCACTTTATTCATGGAATGAAAGAAACAGAGTCAACATTTTTAGTGCTTGAGCAAATCGTACTCTGTTTTTTTTTCTTCCGGTACTTCACAGCGCTGATTCTCATTTGGCACGTTTCCGTTTGTGATAAAAATGAATATTAAATTATATACCTATCAGTGTTTTGGCATTATTG
Organism: Akabosia matsudoensis; assembly: GCA_019593645.1. Taxonomy (NCBI): domain Eukaryota; kingdom Metazoa; phylum Arthropoda; class Collembola; order Entomobryomorpha; family Paronellidae; genus Akabosia; species Akabosia matsudoensis. The sequence continues at coordinate 23,206 of VICI01000732.1, forward strand.
GCGCAGTCGATCAATAGCGGCAAATCCAACAGTAGGCATATATTATAGTTGGCATACTTAAATAGCGATGAAGGTATGTGCATACAATTTTTCTTCAGTTTACATAACATTTTAAAATGCAATGTACAAAGTAACTTCCAAGATGTTTTTCCGATTAATAAATATCTTTAAATCAAACCAATGAATTTTCTATAAAGTAGTGATAAAGGAAAATAAGTTTGTAAATCAGAGTTGCTTAAGTGTAACTTCGCCACACTTTTGGAGACATGATTTGTCGAATGAATGTCAAGTCATCAGTCATTGGATTCCTAGGACAGAAACCTGACAATATTAATGATCCTCGCCTGAAAGTGTATCAAACTCCTGAGTATTTTCTTAGAATGAACTTTTTCCTTCTCACCTCAAAACATTACTTAGTTTGATTTATTTTTCCCGATATAATTCAAATGAATTTCTGGCGCCAAATACGTGTTCGTATACCAAACATTTACCAGTAAACACCATCTTGTATCTCTGTAACTTATGTTGCATTGTGGTTTTACTTGTGTTGTACATATGCAATGACAGACTTTTTAAATATTGTCTACAAAGATGACATCCCACGTCCTCCACAATAAAGCAAAAAGAGAAAAAGTCTTGTGAAGCGAAGAGGACAATACCATTAATCGCTATCCAGCAGAAGTCGACCGAACACCAGTGGATATGGGTCGGCAAGAGACCAAATGGAAATGAATGCACTGGAGCTACTTGTTGTTTTTTCGTACTACCTTCATACTCCTGATAATAAGGCTGATATGCTTGCGTCTGTGGCTGGCTCCGGGCTACATTGTCATGATGTTCATAAAGCCGGCTGGATAATGTATATTGGGTCCTTAGGATGCTAATATGCTTAGACCAAGCATTACATCACCTTGAATCATAATAATCTATGATTTAATGCACAACCATTCGAGCCAATATTACAGAGAGGTACGAGATCCCAACACATTTTCCGAGGAGATGAGAGGGAACAAAATCCGTAACAACTCGTATATTACATCCAGCACACCGTTCCTCCCGGACATCTACAACAATATGCCATCATCATCTTAACAGTGAACATCTCTGGAAATACTCGAAGATTTTTACGCCGTCGTCATCATGATCATCTTTTCTCAATCCCTCCGAGAGTTTTGTGTACCCTTCCCTACCTTTACCTTCCAATCTTATAACTAACAAGAATCTCATCAAGGATCAAAAATGCAATACGGAGGATCCAAAGTCGACCTTTATAATAACATGTTCTGTTTATCACCACCACAAATTTACGTGTGGAAAATAATGCATGTAATAATCTCCAACTTGATTCTTGTCTTGTTACCTTCATATCATGAAAAAAAATAGTACATACCTTTCCTGTCCTTTTTTTCTCTCTCTCCATTCTACAAACATCAGGATATTATTTGATCAGGACAAAGGAGGAAAAAACTCATTCAACAAGTTCTTTTGCTTACTTTTTCACCTGTTTTATCCAAACGTGTACTTAGTCTTGCTGATGATGTTCATGTTCAAAATGAATTCTCTCTTCCATGTGGATTGAATTCTAGTTTATAGCCACAGGAGTATTTTATCTCTTTGGACAATGCTACTCTCCAATATCTATTTGCTATTAAATCTTACATATATGAAATAAAATCAGTATAAACTATGAAAAGTAGTTATTTTTATTATATTTTGTGTGTATTAGGCAGACACCAAGTTGAAATCATAACTTTTATTCATCACGCGTTTTCACTCGTCGTTACAAAAAAAAAAGTTCTTGATCGACGAAGAGTTGCGGTGATGGCTTTCGATCCAGAAAAAAAACCAAGCGTGTATAGATTTTTCCCTTGTATCTTAAAAGATCTCTTTGCCATTATGATTAATCTAAACTGAAAATGTTTAGAGTTTTTTAGATGATCAAGTTGATGATCGTCATGATCCAAAAAAGTGTTAGCTTGTTGAATTCACTTTTAAACACGTTCTTCTTCAATCTCTTTTTTAGAGGAGGAAATTGTTGCTTTCAGCAGTGAAGAATTGGGGGCAGGTTAGCAAAATCATTTTGTTACAAAGTCATCTTCTCTTTACTGGTCTCTTTTTTACTGGTAAAAATATTACGTAATTCTTTACAACTTACCAGAGGACAAATAAATACTTAATAAACGTGGAAAATCCTGTGGTACATCCCAAAAATTGAAGTTTTCTTGAAGGCGGGGAGAGAGACGAGGGTCGTCGGGGGATTTATTTAGTTAGTTTGAAGTTGAGAGATAGTTTGATGATGGATTGGAAAGCACTTGTGTGAATTTTCCGTAGTTTTTTATCTGTGATAGATGATTCAACATGCTAAATTGCTAGCTCGCTCGTGGGCTGCTGCTACTAGTAAGATAACCATGAACAAGAATCTTTTCAGCAAAATCTTGTTCCTCTTTTTTGTACTGATTATTGTCAAAACCGTTATATGGAAGAAGACCGTCAACTGTACAAGATTTGACAAGCGTATCATTGCACTATTTAATGATTTTTTCCTCATCGGGCGTGTACAGAGGCGACAACGGGAAATCTCCTGTGTCGCCAGAAAAATTAACAAAACTCTGTTTACTCAGATATCTCAACAGAATTTTCTTGTTTTCTCAAGTGACTTCATTCGCATCTCTGGGAATAGACAATCAACAAAATTAGAAATCTATGGAGGCTAAATTCACAACTTTTTTTACGCGTTGAGTGATTTCAGAAAGATACAGAAGTTTTCAACTTGTGTCGAGGGAATTTTTTTCTGTGTTGCATAAGCGATTGCAAATTATGCTCCATCGATCTCGTAGTCTCAATAATTCTTGGAAAGTGAATAACTTTAAAAAACGAATAAGTCCCGGTTGCCAGCTAAAAAATCATGTCATTCAAGATAAGCTCATTCATGTCAAATCGCGCATAAATTAGCTTCATGCCAACTACAATTTAGTCTGATAGTCGAAGAAAAGGCCTTTTTCATACTTATCATACTTCCTTTTTAAAGGTGATTTACAAGCTAATCTTAAGCCAGGAATGAAAGGCACAGAGGTAGCAATGACGGTGGTGTAGGTGGGAATTAGCAGCTGCTCCCACTGGTCTGAAAATGTCGATCACGGTGGCCTAACAGTACTGGCTATATAAATATGGGATTGGCATCGGACTAAGGTACACGCGTAGTGTTCGCAGAATGAGACTGAAATTCTCTTTTCAATCTGAAGTGCATGTCGGTACAAGGAGGGACGCTTACCCTTTTGGCCATTTGGTCATATTAACGATAGTAGACAATTCCCTAATACTAGTGCACGGATAATGGAGGAGTAAGATTTGCTTTGTAGGAAACACTGTTTTGGTCATAAGCCTTTCTGTTTTCGTGGTTAAAGGGGTTTGCACGTTCGAGGTAAACTTCTTTTGTAGCTTTGATAATAGCTGATTTTAGAACAATTGGAGGTCACAATTATTATTGGTTTTGAGTCCTAAGTCATCTATTTAGAACATAACAATTGCATTTCCGAAATCTTTTCGAAGAATAATCTAAGATTATTCAAAATCTCTTTTTCTGCGCTGGACACCCCTCGCACATCATTCGAAGACGGACAGTATTTTATTCAGTAATAAAACTTTGAACCACATAGGTTCTGTTATTTAATTGTAGCTACAGGGTACTTGAGCTTTTATGCGAGGTAATCAGAAAGTGAAAGCGACACTCGATTACGCTGACTTATATCATGGTGTCAGTATCATTTTTTCCTTCGTCATATGGAAATGTACTTATTGCCCAGGTAAAAATTATGAGCGACGATATTTTCGTAATTCATCTTTCGTACGAACGGCAATTCCTGCGTTCCTTGAAGTATTTCATGCTTTCATGAGTGACATATTGAGAAAATTCCCTTGCAAACGAACATCTAAAGATATGTGTACCAAATATTTGTGATTTTCACTTTCTTGTCTCATGTTTTGGTATAATTATCGTTATTACCGTACCATTTCGAAGTTCATAAAGTCCGACTGGAATTCTGTTTCAGTTTTGTACTTCAGACACACAACCCCGCATGGGACCACTAGCCACAATTTATTTTATGGGACAACAAATGTACCATCACAAGTGTTATTGCATACCACTCTAAGGGAAGCTCATGTACCTAGTTTTGCCTAGCTTCTGAAATAGGTAACCTATCTGAAAGCGTTTGCTCGGGGGACCAGTACGGTTGTAGCATTAGTTTAAGAATCCATAAAGATTACTGTTTGGAAAATGAGTAGTTTTCACAACGACTTCCTCCCAATATTCACTAGAATTGGTATGAGTTGTGCAAAGGAGAATATTTTAAAGTTTAAGACGATACTCGAGTCATGGAATTCGTGTAACAGGAATAAAACGATCATGCTATAGCCAAAATTTAGCATATTACTACAAAACGTATTCCATTACAGACGTAATACATGCTTTACACGTCATTTATATCAGTGCTGGACGCGAGCTGCCAATATTTTTTATAATGAGTTCAGAGAATTTTTCCTCTGTCATTACGATGAAGTTATGAATTATGTATATTATAAAGCATACATTTTCCCATATACATCATAAGGGACTATCAGCTACCTGTAGTACAGCGCTTGATAGGTTTCACATAGGTCGTGAACTGGATATTTGTAAGCTCGACCTCCAATTATTTGGTTATTCAGGACACGCCATATATTTACTTTAGGAATCCGACTAAATAACGTCTTTGATTGGGCATAAATAAATCAGCGGAAGCACATAAACATGCGAAAAACGTGTGTAAGGAAAGTATGTGTTACACTACACAAAAACACAAAATGTCGGGCGAATGTTGGCTTTTGTATTTAACAAGAAGGAGTGCTCCTATTATGACACCTTAAGTATAACATCGTTACAGCTATTTTTGTTACACACATACGTGGTGTTTGGTATATCAGTGAAACCACCACCTTTCTGAATTAAGTAATAGCTTCAAGATCTTTGCAAAGTGTGCAAAGGCCGCACTACAATCAACATTGTTAGTTTATCCTACATAAATATTTGCTCATTCCTCCCGAAACCGTCATAACGGAGAGGTATGACATAGATACATAGAAAACCCTATGTAAATGGTGTGCACACTTCGCTAATAGAATAACTGAAGAAATTAGGAGAAAGAAAACGTCGAAAGCGAAAGGCATTTTTTTACGTGCAACCTGACAGATTTTTTTTGTGGAAAGGCAATGGAATGGACACGTCCAGTTGACTGTGGTTTTGATGGATTACTTTTAGGATATTACACAACTTGTGTACAATCTCCATAAACAGCTTGTTGCAAGTTGTTTTTCCGAGGAAATTACTTCGTTGGTTTTTCAAAGTGAATAAGAAAAGGTTGCTTGTTGTAAAGACTGTGGAATCAACAGTCCCAAAACTGATATTTTTCTAAAGAATTATTGCTGTAGTCATGTTCTGTGTTATGTTTATTTCCATTGTTCTGGACGAAGCCAATCCACGCATCTTTCTTTCCCTTCAGTTTTTATTATGGGACGCAAACGAACAAAGATTTTTTTTGTCTTCTTGTCGTGGGGTCATTTGTGTTTGGTATTTGTATACAATGCCTTATGTGATCTAAAAGTCGATCCGCCGTCAACGGAAGCGGCCCGCTAAAGATTTTGTAGGTGGGTAGCAAGGTGTGGCCAGGGATTTGCTATGTACATACTGTGCCTTTGTTCCATGATTCTTTCCAGCACTGACTCACAGACTGGTGCACATTGGCGAGCCGAGGGAAAAACTATCAAACTTTTAAAAAGGTATTTTTTTGTCATGTTCATTGCACACAGTGGGCATCTTCAGAAGATCTTTCTTATCTTCTTGAAGAAGACAGCTTTTTTTCTCGGACTGGAATGCCTCATACAAGAACTGAACATAATGGCCCATTTTCCTAAAGTTTTACGAGCCGAAATAATAAAATATGATCCTAAAGAGGGTAAAAGAGAAGAAATAAGAGTGTCTTGTTAATTTCCTAATATTTCGTTTCCGTGTGTGTATATTTACAATTTAGCTCCCCCTTTTTCCGCAGAGACTTATGCTCTATTCCTCTATTCAGTTAAAGAATTTTTTAAATCAATTGGGTCAGCGTAAAAGATTCACACATCCTTCGTCCTCCCCAGGTAGCTTTAAAAATTAGTAGACATAAAGGTCCTCAACTTTTATTGTTAGTGTTTACCTTTTCTATAAATGCCTTCTATTGTTTTCCCGTTGAATCAGTTACACTCATTGACAGCTAAGAATATTAGTTTTTCGGATTGAAAAAAATATTTGTACTTTTAAGACGAATTCAAAAGCAAGATTTCCTGTGAACTTCCGATGAAGAGGAGGCTACCTTTTCTAAATATGGAATGTACACTAAGAGTTGAGTCAAGCCTTAAAAAATGTTTATAACTTTAAAGTGTTCCCCTTTTTGGTATGTGTATTTACACTTGTGTGCATTTTGTAGTTATCATCTTTCCAACTCTTACTGAGATGGTGATTAACGACTTGAGTGTTCCTAGGAAAAATATCTTATTAGATGTATTGAAGGGTGCTCTATGAAACTCTTTTGCTGTTGGGCATGCTCACTGTGTGCGTAATAATTCAGCGCAGGGATTACTGATGCATGACCAATTTTAATAACCGTGCTGAAAACGTTAATGTTTTATGGTCATGGTCATATAGGACGAAAGATACCCTCTTGTGCTCTTAGACGCGGAGAACCTTCGTTTGGAAATGACACAATTCAATCCGAGTTTGTACTCTCTCTGGTGGTATTTATTTATTTATAATGCCTCTCATGAATATTGTGTGGCAAAGAGAATTTTCTAAAGGGGCTTCAAAAAGCGCTGTCATTATATATTTATGTAAATCGTTGTGTGTAAAGTTTTTATCTCTTTGCATCTCTTTTTTTTCTCTACAGACAAGATAAAATAATTTGCCTAGATATTCTTTCTTCGGAGAATAGAAATGGGATTATGTGAGCTGTGTTGATGTTATTTTCTTCGTTAGCACCTTGAGTGAGAAGGAATCTGCTGTGTGGTTATTTCATTTCCACGGTCAACCCATAAAATATTGTATATAATGCATTAACTGCTTTGGAAAATGGATCGTAAACTTGTGTTTAGGTTTCAATCTGAACATGCGTTAAACCACTGTTACAATGGAGTCGTGGACGAGAATTATATTGTTCCTATCCGTGTTGAACTAATATTACCTACCCACTTTGCACTTGCTCTTCGAGTTGTATATTAGTGTAAAAATGGATTGTGTAGGCTTGTAACAAATTCACAATTTATGCCTGGAACCTAAAATAATACACAAACGTCATTAGCATGCATCTCCAATAAACAAGTCCTTATTTACATTCTTAGTTATTTTTTCAGTTATCTAAGATCGTGAGGAATTTTTAAAAGAGGTAAAAATCGACGAATGATAATCTTGATTATGGTCAGCTTTCTCTAAAAATAATTTACACAGAGAAATGGTGCTCGTACACGAAAAGGCACAAACAAGTGTTACCGCGTCAAGTTATAATCCCATTTTAACAATAATATCTAAATCCCTAATCTCTTCGATTGTAGTGGAAAATGCAAATGACGATAATGAGGTGCAAGAGGGATGAATGCATAGACGGTCCTCCATGAAACTAGGGAACTATAGCCAACTAAAACATAACAAAAGTAGTGTTTAACAAATGAGGAAGGCGTACGCTTGAATGCTGTGTGCGCTTCATTCTAAAATCCTCATGACTGTAGCCACACTACAGCCTCATTATATGAGATTTGAAGTAAAATGTAGGTAAAATGTGAAAATGAATGGAGATTAAGTCTGTTCATTGTAGTTACCCTGCACCTGTGCTAGGATCCGTCAACCATTTGATTCTCTGATTGCATATTATAATCTTTGCCGAGACCATTTAACTTTGATGCTGATTGTGACAAACCAACCAAGTTGAATGTAAAAGTTATGCAAACAGAAAAAATATACGAATTTGGTGTACATAAACACCTGCTGGAAGAGAATTATCCGCGTCATTTTGGAAAGGATCGA